>CM064558.1:15454119-15481903 GCA_032716605.1 Paralithodes platypus
CTAGTTATTTTGAGGCCAAATTATATACAGTATGTGTATTAGGGTATCACTGTCACTGATATTGCTAAGTTTCACTCACAGATACCGTACATTTTATGAGTAATTGAGGTCGGTTATTGTTGTATTAGGCACTGATTATTCGTTTTTATCACATGTGTTTATTATACTTTGGCCATCAAATATTAGGTCTTTGTTGTCACTTTCACTTTGAACAAAATATGCTTTAGAGAGTGTCACTGTCACTGATAATGCTCATTTTCACTCGATACACGTACATTTTATTAGTAAATTGAGGTAGGGTATTGTTGGATTAGGCACTGATTATTCGTTATCCCGGGTGTTTATTATACTTTGGCCATCAAATATTAGGTCTTGTGTCACTTTCACTTTGACAAATATGCTTTAGAGAGTGTCACGTGTCACTGATAATGCTCATTTTCACTCGATTACCGTACATTTTAGTAGTAATTGAGGTAGGTTATTGTTGTATGTGGCACTGATTATTCGTTTATCACAGGTGGTTATTATACTTAGGGCCATCAAATATTAGGTCTTGTGTCACTTTCACTTAGTTACTATGATTTGTAAACGTTTTATATACAAATTTATTGTGTCTTTGTTCACTGATTTATATAGTTATATAGGTTCTAATCATATGACTGTCACTTGGTATATACCTATGTGTCACTTTCACATAGTATTATGGTGTAATTGTATTTGTATAAATGTTTTCATAATAACATAACTTTTGGTAGTTGTTATAAACATAAATTGGTTTACTTCCACTTTTTGCCTATATATATACTGTACATATTGTCATTATCTTTCGGCAACTTTCACTATGGATTTATTAGAACTCCAGCTTGGAGTGGTAATCAAAGAAGACACTCTAACGTACAGAGTGCCACCTTGCACTCCACACAATCCATGGTTGGACTTTTTACCTGGCCTGTGCCACACCCTGCTGGTGTAGCAGGACAGGGCACCGCTTCTGCTGTGTTCTTCCTGATTCATTCTGAGGCAGGGAACAAGGCCTGTGCCTAATAAAGTATTGAGACACACTGCAAGCGGTGTCAATAATGGCGGGCCCAGGATGTGCCACTGCCCTCTGTGGGGTAGCATACTTCTACAGGCAGCTCCGTCAATCACCTGCTTTTGGAAACCTCCGCCGGCTATGTGTCTTCTATGGGTGTGTTCACATTCCGAAGCTTGTATATATTGTAGGCATCCGAAACTGACATGTCACACCATATGCAGAAAGAACTTTTTGTACCATCTGCACGGGGAACGGGGGGAGAAAATGAAGCCTATCTGCATGTCGGACTTGTACCCCAGCCTCATGTTGATGTGTGTAGTCAAGGACAGCATCGGGGCTTGGTCACCCTGGCCTGGGTGCGGCGATTTCCACATTGCCAGTCTCCACCATTCCCCTCTTGTGGATGGTGGTAAGGAGGGTTGGACCTGCGGATGGTCGTGCCAGTGGATAGCCAGAATGGGCCCCGACTTCTTATTCAACACATCACCTTTTTTGGTCTTTGGAGGGAAAGGTTGGCATGCCCTTCCTTTTCCCTCGTGATGTGCCTACAGTCCCCGTATTGCGCTCATGCAGGTACTGTGAGAGAGTGGGGGGACGTGGTAATTGAATAATTGTCCTTGAATGAGGACGTGATTATTGTGAGAGTAGCGGTCCATCATGGGGGCTTGCACCACTGCTCCGCCAAAGCCAAGGAGGGGGACCACAAGCAAGTACCCTACCTTCCCGATGTAGACCAGGAAGACCAGGACATAGCCAGGTTGGCAGTCGCACAGCACAAAGAATTTTATGCCAAAGCGATGTCTTTTTGCAGGGGATGTACTGCCGGAAGCTGAGTTTTCCCAGTAACAGCACAAGAGGACTCGTCAATGGACGACCTGCCGGAAGGGCTTGAAAGTAGGAGGTGAAGCGTTCTCGCATCATCTCGTATAACGTAGAATCTTCCACAGATTGTCACCGAGCGTGGACGTCGGTGTTGGTGACAAGATGGAGCGCTGCGAGGATATCAAGTTACCCCGGTCGAGGGACCTATATTTCACGAAGGCAGGGGTGGATCTATAAGATCATTGGTGCTCCAATAGTCAGGCAACCTATGCTTCTTGACATGAGGCATTACCATGGTGAGTGCAAGGAACACCATGAAATCTTTATGAGTCACGGGGTTCCACTGCCTCATGTGGCTATTGGTCACCTTGCCCAAAAAAGTGGACCTGGAATTGGTGCTGCTTATTTGTCTCTTTGACAACCCATAGACTACACTCCTCCTCATCAAAGAAGGCATAAATTAGTTAGTGTTGGTGGAGCATTGGGGCCTGCAGGAAAATTGGGGGGAATGCCTGAACCCTCCAGTACCTCATCAAAAGCTGGCAAATCAGGGTTGTATCCATCCCCATCAACTTACGTATTGCCACTGAAAAAACGTCGAATGGGTCTTGTCTACGCTGACGAGGCGCGCAAGCTGGGGGACAAGCACGCCCACGGCCAACGCGGGACGCGCGAGACCTAGGGCGGCGAGGGGCGTCGGCCAGGGCGGCGGCAGGCACGACGGGCAGCACGACGAGGCCAAGCGGAGGGTTCGAGGGTCGTCGATGTCCATATAGGTACATCGTTCAGAGTGGCTCATTCTTGCACGGACGGTGTGGACCTATGTAATCATGGCCAGAGTCTTCAGAGGGGTGCCCTTCATCATCAGTGGCCCCCACATAATCTGGCGGGGGAACAGGGATGCGTGGGGGGCGTGGGGGTGGGCGAGGTGGGGAAGGAGTGGCAGGTGAGGCTGTTGTCCCCCCGAGGTCCCGGGCTCCTTGGCCTGTGACGAAAGTGACAGCAAGCAATGTTTCACTGTCACTCGGCCCAGGTATGTGGTGCTGCAGAGCTCAAAGCCTTCTTCACGGAAAATTGTCTGAACGGATGGGGGACGACCGGTGGGGCAGGAACGTGGGGAAACGTGCGCCACCTGGGGACGTATGGCGGGGCCCGGCCACTGGCCGCGTCGTAGCGCACCACGCCCGGTGGGCACCTCGAAAACAAAAATCTCTTACTTGTCTTAATTTTTTTGGTATATTTCCCAGTTAAAGTGTTCGGATAGCAGTATGTCTACTCGTGGGGGAACGACTAGGAGGCAAATAGGGCCGACATAGGAGGCCATATAGACGCGCTGCGACAGTAACCCTTGGCACACGAACGCCGGAGTCACGATAGCACCAGTGGTGGGGAAGAATGCGGGGCATCCGGGTCATTCTTGGGTGAGTGGGTAGATAAGGGCGACAATGGAGGACGAGAAGGGTGCACCACGCTGACCCTCACTCACAGCCTCATCCTCACCAAGTAGTTTTGCTTGTTCCCTAGCTGCCCGCGGCCCGCCTTCTCAAGTATTTTCTGCTTATACAAGTGTCGCAGAAAAGGCGATTTAACTGGGGAAGGGCTTGGAGTCGTGTCACTTATGCGACATTGGGAGTGACCTTGAAACTCTCCCCAACTCACTCACTCTCTCACAGTTCACTGCCACACACGATAAACCAGCTTCCTCAACACCTGGTACATCCACACAGCGCGACTCTCATCACTGTCATGTCATCTCAGCACATCCCAGGCAATGCTCTTCTTTTTCTCACGCATGGCCGCCTAATCACTCGACTTATAATTACTGGAGTCGTCACTGACTATATGCATCAACACTATACTTGGCATCAGCACGCTCATATAAGCTCAATGTCGTCTCAATACCTCCGGGAGATAACACAATGTAGGCGATGGCGGCGGGGTTAAGGCGCGACGAAATAGCCGGGTGTCGTAGGAAGGCACGGTATCGGACACAGCGGGAACACTATTTGGCGTACTGTCCTATGATGGTCGTCGGTTTAGATACTGTTGCTGTGGCGTGTTTTACGCCGGTGGGCGCCACCTACCGTCCCATGATACCAAAACTGTACGTGCGGCATTCGAAAGCACGCATGCAGAGCAATGGGCGTTCAAGAGCCCTTCCGGTGTTGCGCGAAGAGGTTGTTATGGGCGTTTCAGAGCCCTTCCGGGTTGGAGGGGTTAAAGAATAGCATGTCAGCTAGACCAGAGATTCAGAGGAAGGATATTTAGGGGAAAGTGATGAATAATACCTCCCAGCCTATAATGTAGTGCGCCAGTATAAAGTTAGTCCCTATGAACCTTCACCCAAATCCGCCTAAATAACTCTCATAGTACCTAATGACATAGAGTTAAGCTATCCACGATCATAAATCAGATCCCAAGTTACTTACCGCAATACAACATTATACTCCTGTATTCTCTTACTCTTCCTCAGATCCCCCTAAGTTCACCAGAAATTTAATTATGAAACTATCTCCGCTTTTTACGCCCATTGCACGAAATCTTACTATTCGTTCTCGACTTACATTCATGTTTACGACGCCCAGCGTCCTTGACCTGCCGATGATTGTACTTAAGATCCCCCCCCCCCCGAGCCACGTCATTCATCAGTCGGGCAGTTGAATATTAGAGCCCAAAAGCAAACGGCTGGCCTCACTGCGTTGGCGGTCTAGTCTTCCCTCCCCACATCAAGATTCACGATAGTTCGGCGTTCCGTAATCTGTGCAACTCTGTGAGGAAGTGATTTAACCCTTTACGCATAGTCTATGCCGATCGGGACTACCGGCAGTCATATTATATTAGTAGACAAAAAATTCACAAATTATTGATTGTTTCATTAAACTTCTGATAGTGCACCCTCCGCTACTTGAGCTCCCCCCCCCCCCCCCCCCGAACCGACCACATAACTCATCACAACCTGATTAAAGGCAGAAGAACACGAGCCTTTTATGGTAGAAGGGAGCTACTGCGCGGAGACAACTCTTGCGTGAGGGCCTTCGGCAAGAATTAAATCCTTGGCAAACAATCGACTGTCAATAACCCCATCAGAAATTGTTGCCAAAAAGCGCAACACGCCCGCAAAGCAGCCCATCTGCCCACCTTCTCATAAAGCGGGACAGCTGGGCCTGGGACCCCAGCGAATAAGGTTAACCTCTGAATGTGCGCATGGCGTTAAGGGGAAACGTCCCCTGTGCTGACGTTTATTTGAGGTGTGTGCCCGTCACTAAAATATTAATTGTGCCATTCCTAGCATTCATAATTAATCCATATGCGCCTATTATGGGCCTTGATTATCAAGGTATTAATCACCCTGAAACAACAATTTCAAACCGACGTGAGGACACCGTGAAACAGCGTTTGCGATCCAGTGAACATCCGGAGCCGATACGCACCCGATGGGCGTTTATTATCGCTCATTTTACATGTCTATTGGGATCGAGGACCACCTCTGCTTTCCCGCAACACCATTCAGCGACCCCACCCCCAACGGCAACTGTGAGACACAGTCGATCGATAACCTATCTCTATCTCTTGCACTCGCTACTATCAGTGATGGACCACACCTCCAATCGGATTTCTAATGTTAGCACGAATATATACCTAAGAATAAGGGAATAACCAGGGAAAATAGGTGAGAACTGAAGGAGAGGAGGAAATGCGGGGAAGGAGGGATTAGGAGGACATGAGATTTTGGGCATGGCCCAGGGGCCAAAAAAAACAAAAAAAACAAAAAAAAAAAATTTTTTTTTTTTTTGTTTTCGGCCCCTGGGCCATGCAAAAATCTCTAAGAGAGTCTCCCGACAATCCCGGGTTAACCCCCAACATCAATAGCAAGATAACCAGGAAAACTCAATTCACAGTGTTACTTCACAGAGTACCAGTGTGCCGTTGTGAGTATTAACTGTCAAACAGCCAGTGTATTCGATTGTGTCTCAACGTTCTCTGATGTTAAGAAATAAGTGATTTATGCTAGTACCAAATTAATATAAATCAGTGAAAATTTGGTTAGGCGGAACTGACATCCGTAATTATTCTGGCCATCAGGGGTAACCTGATTCGCCCTCACTCATATTTCGGTCCGAAGTATCACCTAGACAAGTGAACATCCTAGACCAGTGCAAATAGTTACAGTTATCCCTTTACGTTAATTCTTGGGCAAGACCCACATTACTTCTACTCTCATCCTTGATTAAGAGTCATATTACCAGAGAGAGTTAACACGCGAAATTACCAAACCTGTGTGATTCATGTACATACGTATCATAATAAAGCAATGTGAGTCAGAAGAATAATGCCTGAACGTTGGAAGGGGGAAGTATGTCTCTATCCAAATCCGCGATAAGTGCTGGGAGATTGTACTAAGTCCAATAACCTACCTGAGTGCTCCAACCCCGATTGTGCGTGGAATTCTATTTACGTCCCTTCTACCTGCGTGTTATTGAGAATAAAGCTGTATTACAAACCATTTTATCCGAGGATAATCTATGTCCTCTGTTGATTCTATTTATGTATTTTGCAAGAAATCCCACATAACCCAGTCTTGCATAACTCACATATACCAAGTTAATCCTGTCTAAAATCAGGGACTAACAATGATTGTATTTTTAACGTGTGAATCAGGAGGATAAGGACCTTCGTTGGAGAATTAGTATCCTAGTTTTGTTTACCTCTTGTGTTTCCTACGTTCCCCACCTAGGCCTAGTTCAGATAAGTTGTGCTACTTACGTCTCCTAGGCCTGTTTTATTGTTTATTTTGAATGTTTGTACTGGGATTATAGTGTAAAGAATTACTTGGTACCTTGATTTTGCAGGTCCTCATTTCCTAACCCAGTACCGTTCAAATTCCGACCCCCTTTAGGTTGGGGAGATTTCAGATTATTTGTTCCCCCTTTTACACTTAAACCTTAGGCGCACCTATAGTTTCCAATACCTCAAGTTTTTTTCCCACTCCCTACGTATATCTCAGCTCACTAAGAGCCAGTTTTGTGCCCGGCGAGAAGTTGTTTCTGTGACGTTTTTATTCCACCAAAAAAAATCCGTGTATTTGGATAAATGAGGTACAATCGGCTTCGTTATTGATTTGAACTTGAAGATAAGCAAGTTAAAAAATAGAATAAATACAAAACAACCACATTTGGGGCACTCCGAACTACGACTTGTAATAGCAAAATCGAAATACTGAATCTCCAACTCGGGCTAGCTCAAAATTTGCCCACAACCTTTTTGATTTGCATAAGATATGGAAGTGGAATTTTATGCGGATTTCACTGGTAACTTCCGAATTACTATAAACCAAAATAGTTAATGAGATACACGAATAAACGTTGAAAGTAGTACGAAAACCGACTGTGCTGCTGTACTCATGCTCTTCAGAGCTTGTAAGACCATGTGTCCAGCCCGTTTCTGAGTCAACACGTTATTTAAAACTGAGGGGGTGTTGAGCCACGTGTTATTCAAATTGCCTCTGCGATATTATTTTATAATACCGAGTATATATGCCGAATAGAGACCGCACGTCCGAATAAACTGACGAGAAATAAATCCAGGATCATTTTGGGCGATTTATTTTTACAGTTTAAATGGAGCACATAGTCATCTTGCGCTTAGGGCGTAAACTACCCTAATGATCAGCTGATCAGTCAGTCTAGCAGCAGTATATACCTTGTGCGCCAAGATGAGGCGTAAAGGTAACTTGTGGAAAGGGCCATTTAGGTATGGATACTTGCTGAATGATTATTGTTATGTAGGTGTGTTGGATATGGATGTGCAAAGCTAAAATACCTGAAGTTAGGGCTACCCTATTGTGACCTAATTGGGAGTACAGTAGGCTATTATAATTGTGTGTTTTATAGCTTATTATGCGTATTGATTGCTATGATATAATTATGTTTGACATGGGTCTAACATGTACAGAGTTGAATTGCAAGGGGATGGAATGCTGTAGTGAGATTCTGGGAGAGGTGATTTAAGGGGATTAAGGGACTTCAGTTACAGTAGGACTAACGTTAAGCTTTGTTGGAGCCTTAGGTAGTACCCTCCGCGTAGGGCAGGGCAACGGTTAAGTTTGACCATGACAATTGCCTTTGATTTATGCCATTATTGTATTGATGGAACTAAAATTTGTATGAATAAATTGTCCATAGATATGCTGTGGAATTATGCATTTCCAATTGTGTGTAGAGTACTGCTGAGTAATATATGTACCTGTACTTAATGAGAGGATTGGGGATGCCTTAAGAGATTATTTAGGTTACTGTACTGTAATGTTCATAATTTGATCTGTCATCGTAATTTTTGTACGTATATTAGCTTAATCTAGTTTTATACATGACTTGGAATCCATGGATTTTTAGATGTATTTGTTTTAGTATTACTGTGTACCTTAATTAGGACATTGATTAACCCCATTAATAATGGTTAGACATATGTCAACCAGGTTGTTCATGAAATGGGAAAATGAACAGGGGAATTACAAGATTGGGACGGAGTCGATGCGATGCTGATGGCGGGAGTAATCGGAGATTCACCCCTCCCATCGGCTGAGGGCAGGATGCTGAACTCGTGTACTGTACGAGGGTTCAAGGACCGCAGGAAGAGGTGTGATTACCCCCCATCCGCCAGGATACGGTAGGACGACGAGACCTAAAGGCAAACCTGGCCTGAATACCGGTATTACGCGGGATTGGGATTTATATATAAGAAGAGTAATGGGCGAGGATAGGACAGCAAGATTCGAGTCCTACTCCTAGGTTAAGAGACTATCCCAGTACAGAAATGGGATATGTCCCAGATTAAGTGTGTAGATATAAGTAGATTATGTACCAAGGACAAGAGTTTTGTAACAAGGACAACCCACCAACTGTTCCTCATAGAATAGCAAGCTTAAGATTACTGCCACATGTTTGTATCTATCATACCGGTTAGCGCCACCTATTTGGAATTCTAAATGTGTGCTGTATTCTGGACTTTCGGTAAATCGGAAACAGTCAGTATTAAATTGGTCTAAGAGTAGTCCCAGTAGCCTAACCGAGAGTTAAAGTCTTGTCAACCAACCGTGAAGGTGAAGTTCTTGCTTGGTCTTTGCTAGCCTACGGTTTATCCTACTTTTGGTCATCCAATTAATGTACCTGAATCATGAGCAGGAGTCACAGGAAGTGCATGGAAGAATAAGAAAATCACGGGGGCGGCCAGTTCACCTGAAGGTGGGCGATCAAATAATTCGAATGAATTACCGTTCCCCAAAACCTCCTTAGGTGATTATCTAGAAAGTAAAGAATATGCTAGGTCTCATTGGGGTTTTTGTGGTTCTTTGGGCTTATCATCGTGCCGGAGTGGCCGCTTTTCCCCTTCCGCGAAGGATGTTGGAGGTGGGTTAACCAAACAGGGTTGTCCGCTCATTTAATTAGTTTTTTATCTTTTTTTATTTTTGTTGCCCCTTTGATTTTCTGCAGTGAACGTGGTTTGTCGTCAGATCTACTTCCTTTCTAGCTTTGTATAACATGGCCCACAAATACAGAGATTAGTTCATACGATCCTAGACTTCACAGAAGCCACGAGCGAACAACACACAGAAACAACCATATGAAAGGTGCCCAGAACGAAAGGACCAAGATGGACCGAGCCAGCCATTTCAGACAGGCCCAAGCCCCGCAGGGCTAAGCAGATCCAGGCTGCACCCTTTACCTTTGTAAACTGACCATTTTCCACACTTCACGTACACTAACAGCCTCGTGTAAGAAAATCCTAACTACAAAGATGATGAACAGGAATATACATTCATATTATAAAAACACCCATGCCCTGTCCCGACGTTGAGCCAATGCCACACCCCTCCCCTGCTCCAGGACCAGGCCATACTATTGTTTAGATCTATGTATGTTCTTACATCCGAGAAGTAAATGTCGATAAAATCTTAGAAGTTAAAACACCCTACGCGTTGTCCCGAGGACATAGTCTATCATTTTCCATGACGAGTATAGATATATGTAACCCGTGCTCAGTCGCCCATTTGCATTGTTCCTCTAGGAACTAAGTATTAATATTAAACATTCCCTAACATATTGTCTTGCCCGACTAAGCTTCTGAAGACCCATCGCCCCATACATCTATGTATTCAATCCTTAGGTTAAGTATTTTTATCCGCCATTGTGTGCACTTCTTTGCCATTTACTGCCCACAATTGTCATACGTATCCCCTTCTTGCCTCTTTAGTATCCACAGTCCACACTAGCCCAATTTACTTCGTGTCTTACCCCTCTTACCCCAACCAGAGATTGTATAAGATAACCTGGTTAACAGTATCTGTCTTAAGTACCCCGAAAAACAAGAACTAAGTACCCCTACGAAACTGCCGCTGAGGTTGGTTTTTATTTTATATTTAATAGAAAACGCAGAGTTCCCAGGGCCAAACTAATAGTATCAATAACCCTCTGACTGATAACATAACTCTATCTGTTTCCAGGGACGCATATACCACCCCATAGTTGCATTCCCCGGTAGCATTTGGCTAACGTATTATACTGCCTTTTCAAACTTCCATATCAATTGTAGGCCTAATGACACCCACGCCCAGGGAACTTAGGGGCAAAATTTCCCTGTAGCCCATGAACTCTGCCCCCCCCGCTCATTAAGACCCACACGATTCTAGACTATTGTCCGACCTAGCCTCGCTCTCATACCTCTTGAGGAGCCTTGAATTATACGTTACTAACGCTCTCCAACCTTTTATATATATAAACTCCTATCCATGATACTTTCACTTAGTAGGCAAGAACAACATTAGAACTTTACTAGCACCTTGCATGCCATCTATTCTAGGACAACAAAGGTAACAACCCTGAAACCAATGGTCGTCGGTGCGAGGCTAGCCGCCCCGCCAGTAAATAACTTCTATTGCCATACTGTCAGATAAATGTGGCAGAGTCGCAACCCAGTCTCCACCATATCAAGGCAAACCCTACAATTAACAACCAGCCGAGAAACACCAGCTAGCGAAGGCACGTTCGGTTTTGGTATTAAAAGACACCAACATCTGTCTCCCTACAACCGAGGGTCTATTACAAACACTGGTGCTTATGGCACACGCTCCAGCCACCAGTAGCCGGTTCCGACCGACTAGAGCAACAGAAGAGGAGGCCGCGGCCAGCTCCCCCTTTTTGCCCAACACCGAAAGGAGGGAGACCCCCACACCCGCGGAGGTATACGGGCCCCTGTTTGGACTTTCGATGTCATTGCCAGGTAGCACAGGGAATGCTTCCTATTCAATGGCACGAACAATGAATGGACTAAATTCCTTTACTAACCTCTATTCACACACACAATCAGACATTTGGAAGCAGGTCTATCACACTTTCCCCAACACCAAAAGACCCACGCTACCTCCCGCCACCGCACCCATGCACAATCCTTTGCTACCACCCCCACCTCACAAGTCATGGAACGCATAGTATTACAACTAATTTACACCTGAACTACCCCTAGCTCCACACAAAACATGGCTTTAGGCCACTGCACTCCACCAACACTCTTCTAACAGGACTTACAAAAGACTTCGACGATCCTTCAGCTGACCACCCACAGGATCACTTAGACACACTGACATTATGTAAAGCCGTCGAATGACATCCCCGCCACAAACATAACAAACAAAAATCTACAACCCAAACATGCACAACAAAACAAAACGGTGGCTGGCCAACTTCCTAGCAGGCAGATGTGCACACGTGTCTTTTGCCGGTCAGTCATTCTAAAATCAGAACTTTCCAAACGGAGTACCACAAGGAATCCGTCCTATCGCCGCACTATCAATCTGACATGCACGCTATACGACACCCAATACGCCCCAAATCAACTTAGACTCCTATGCAGATGACATAACACTACCTGGCAACAAAACCATGACCCAAAAAGAGCACAGTCTCCTTAAACCCTATCTCAACACACTACTGGAGGGTGCACTACAACAGGACTTAATCTAGCCCCAGGCAAAATCCACCGCAACCAGCTCAAAAGTTGGACAGGAGAACACGAACATCCCTCAAAAATCACCATAAACACACCACCCTAAACACATACCACACACCCAAAACTAGGAGTATATATGAGCCTCATATGACATTCCAAACAGCACACCACAAACATAAACAAGAAAACTGACACCAGACTTAAACGGCCCTCAGGGTCACTGCTTCACACAAAATTTGGAAAACAACAAGAAACTACAACACAGTATATAAACAATACATAAGATCCGTGAGGGACTACGCAAGCCCCAGCCTGGGCTTCTAAACCTAGCTGAACCACTCAACGACCTGTACAGACTATTCAAAACGAAGCCCTGAAGATCATTACAGTCGCACGCTGCGGCAACCACAGATCACTACATAAAGAAACCAAAATCTCAAAAAGTCAAAGACCGTCTGGAAGAGAGGCAATCATTCCTGCATAGCCTCCCCGCACCAAGAACCCACTAAACGCCATGGCAACACACCCACCAGACACCAAGAACTATCAAAACAACACCGCAGCACACGGTATCACACACAATATTGTCCTCTCCCTCCCTGCCCACCCCGAACCAACATCCGAAGCACATACATACTATATCATCTCAACGAGCAAGCACTCAATCACAGACAAAACACAGCTGCATGCACGACCTCATCGAAATCCATCCTTCCGAATCCTCCCTTCCTCCGAGGGACAGAGCTACACCTGGCCAGGCTGAGATGCGGACACAGCCAGCTCTCATGATGGCTATAGCAGGAGCTGGCATGAATCCGTTGTCGACGACCTGCCCGGGGTGTAAACACAGCACCCCATCCCATTACAACACATCATAGAAGACTGCATTTTCACACAACCACTTACGCCAACAACACATCTACACTCAATGAGAGCTTCTGTGGGAAAAGACACGATCGTGGCCATGGCCTTTCTCAGGGACTCGGGGCTGTTCGCGGCACCAGGCAGCTTAGGGAACAACAAAAAACAACAACAACAACAAAAACCTCTTATGAAACTCACAATAAAACCATTTACCTTTGTTGCCAATGCTTCTGATCACTAAATTAGCACCTCAGCTATACCCATAGAATTAAGATTGACCAATCTAGAGAGACGCTCCTATCACAGCTGTCCCCATCCTCCTCGCAAAGTAGATCCCGTCTCTCTACCCTAAATCGTTCCCGTATAGCCAAAATAGTACCCGTTGACTAAGGTCCTCAGTTCATATGAAAATATAAAGGCTTCCTATCGCCCTTGTGCCACAAACAGTAACATACAATCTACCTAGTCCCCGATATCTATTGAGCGAGCTCAATTAAGTCCATAAGACTCCGAGGATCCCCTACTGTCTACAGGGGTCCAGAACCGAGCCTATAAATCGTAACTCCCGCACCCCAGCTCAATCAGTTGAAAGCTAGACACCAACCAGGGGTCACTACCCTGCAGTTAACTTCTAGCTCTGCCCTTGGTGTTGTTCCGGAGTGACGATACTCCAGAGCCGGCAGACTTCCGTGCAGATTTTGGATAGAAGGACCTGCCCACGTATTGAAGACACTTCACACAAAATATGGCCCCCGGACGGTCCGCGGAATCCATGTCTTGAGCCCACAAACATCATGGACGCAAGATAACCAGGACCAGGCCCCATCAGATAATAACAGGCAAGATTCCCTGTTAGAGCGTAAGTCTACATATACTTGTGCTGGTTTAGAGGATTCACTAATATAATTTATTTCTACGAAGTGGCTAAGACCTTGCCCAGGGTGTAATTCATACTTAACCCCTTAATTTAGAGGAGAAGCAACATAAAGTCGAGTAAATAAAAGCTGGAAAGATGTGGACGGCGCTCGACATAACTCGAGTGGCAATTTCAGCACGTACCAATGTGGGTGAAGAGAGAGAGGACAAGTGGGGGCAGGGAGGACTAGCGAGCGATAGGACTGCTCCAGACCACGGCGGCCGGCGAAATACTGATACAAATCTCAGCTCATTCCTCCCTACTCCTCTCACTGTAACTCGCTACATAATCAATTACTGTAACCGAAAAGTACGAATTACCTGCTTTTTGCACTCGCGTGGCCGGTTTTAGTTGCCAGGTATGCAAGAAAAACTATCCATCATACAAGGCTCGTTAATGGTGGTGTCATTCGAAAGCTCTGTTTTATGCCCTTTCAGGGGATTACGGGGTACTTGTGTTTACGTTCTGGGGTCTTCTTTAGGCATGAAACTGATCCGTACGAACACAGCCTATTTTGGCTTATAAAACACCCGCCCCCGATGGGCGGGTACAAATAACTAAACCGAAGGCGCTAGGACGCGCGTAAGGTGTTAACCATTCCATTTGGGACGGTACTAGCGGATCAGTGCTCTTTAACTAAACAGGACGACCTTGACTCTCGTAATTACCTTATTCAGATATTATTAAAACTCTAGTGATCTCTAACGTTTCGCCCACTGATTTGGTTCCTATGTATTTCTGAGAACAAGGATATAAAACTTAGATCAGTACCCCCTGAGGTTACTAGAATTACCCTGTGCTCTAAAATACGTGTTGTCTAATCTAGTTCTGTGCAACTACTACTTGTGCACCAGAGCTACCAGTAAATTAAATCTAACAGTGAATATGAATCTATAAGCTAACATTGATGGTCTTCGGTATATAACACCTGTGGAATCGAAGCCAACTGTGATCAGAAGATTAATACCTGAACGTTGGAAGTGGGAGTACTAGGCTCCCTTCCAGACTTCCACTTATGCTCAAGTGTTGTTCAATTCTATGTGTATTGTCTTACACAAGTAATTCTGACAGTGGCTTTATATCAATAAACCGTGATCATGTAACTTGCTACCATGTGTTTCTTTGTGTTCTCTATTTCCTCATATCTTGTATTGTGCATGCCAGCCTTATATACCCAGGGTCAATTTAGAACTCACATTACCCAAGTTAAAACCTGTAGAAAAACACCGGGGGGGCATAACATTGGCGGGCAGACGGTGTGGTTCTTGATTTTGGATAAAAAGGTCTGCATTTACACTGCCAATGTTTTTGATGGAACAGTTAGAACGACGCATGGCAACATCGGCGACAAATCTTCAGCCACTCGCACACATTCCCAAGTATGATGGTAAACAAGTATGATATCACCAGTTTACTTAGGACATAATAAAGACAGCTTGTACGATGTGGTACTTCATACATGACCCCGCGAAAAAAAATCGGCATTTGCAATGGTGCCATATTATACAGTTGGGAGGAGAAAGCCGTTCCCAACTTGTTGATAAGCCTACCTTTAAAGAATTTATTCACCAACAATGATGATGGCACAGAAATACGCCAGAGGTTTTACCTGCGAACCAGTTTCGATCCTTCTGTGATCCGGACCTCTAGATGCCCCTTTTGGGTTCCCCCGTCGACCCAACAAAATAATAAAAGTTCGGACGGAGATCAAGTATTGAAGGTGGATATACAATTGTGAACCTCATACAAACTCTACAGATACGTGAGGACCACGTATCAGAACCTATGAAGTGATTAACGAACAACAAAATGAACATCTTATTTCACCCGCATGGTTAAACATTACTCCCACCCCACATCACCGCCCATCCTCGACCCCGTTATGGCTTCTTATTCGAAGAAACATATGTTCTCTCCATCAGAGAAGAATGCCTACGCAGTTTCGATGAATCCCCTATCCAACATTTCAGTCCCCATATCCAAGACTCCGTTGCACCCTTCCAAAATGACTTCCCGGTTGACAACCGTCCCAACCCCAGTCGAACTCTTCCCCCACCAACCCTCCGCAGCCCCCCAACAAGCCCAGTATTCTAGCTATGCCTACCTATGTAGGCCTACCACAACATATTTTCCCCATGACCCCAGAAATGTTCAGCTATCCCCCCACCAACAAAATTTCCCTTGTGACAGTTTTCCGTCGGTAGCTTGTGACAGTTTTCAGTCAGTAGCCCCCTTCCACCCCCACACAATTCACACCCCTAGAAAACTTCGGCACCCCACACTTGACTCGCCCTCTCATGTCAAACACACACAGTCCCAGAGAACCTCTAACCAGACCGAGACTGCCACCAAGAAAATTCCCCAAACTCGTCTGTAATGTCAAACAACCACCAACCCCAGATAACACACAGACCGGTGACTGCCACCAAGAAGATTCCCAAAATTCGTCCTGTAACAACCCCCATTCAATAAATCAGTCCTCTACCAATAACCCCTGTTCTACACCTAACTCTCCCCCCACCAACGCTCCGCAGCCCCCCCGACAAGCACCGTAATCTAGCTATGCCTACCTATGTAGGCCTACCACAACATATTTTCCCCATGACCCCAGAAATGATCAGCTATCCCCCCACCAACAAAATTTCCCTTGTGACGTTTTCCGTCGGTAGCTGGTCACAGTTTGCAGTCAGTAGCTCCCTTCCACCCCCACACAATTCACCCCCTAGAAAACTTCGAAACCCCACACTTGACTCGCCCTCTCATGTCAAACAAACTCACCACTCCCAGATAACCTCTAACCAGACCGAGACTGCCACCAAGAAAATTCCCCAAAACTCGTCCTGTTAACAACCCCAAATCAGTAATCACTCCTAAATAACCATGTCCTATGCCTAACTCTGCCCCCACTAATCCTCCCCAGCCCCACATAACCTTTAACCAGACCGAGACTAACACAAGCAAATTCCCAAATTCGTCCTGTTAACAACCCCAAATCAATACATCAGTCCTCTACCAATAACCCCTGTTCTACACCTAACTCTTGCCCCACCAACCCGCCGCAGTCCCCCCAACAATTCCCGTTTCCTAACTCGCTCACTCTCACCACCCTGACCCTCCCACACGCGCCGTTTAATCCTCCCCTCACGCGTGACGACCTAGGGACCCAACCATGTTCCCCCCTTCCCCCAGAAATGCTCAGCTATTTCCCCACCAACAAAATTTCCCTTGTGACAGTTTTCCGTCAGTACCCACAATTCACACCCCTAATAAACTTCAAAACCCCACACTTGGCTCACCCCCTCATGACAGACACACCCACCAACCCCAGATAACCTCTAAGCAAAACCGTCACTGCCACCGACACACCCCACCACTCTGATCCTCCCACACGCGCCTGTTAACCCCCCCTCACGCGTGACCCCCACCAAAGTGATTTCCCCCCCCCTCATGCGTACCGAACACCTGCTCACCAGTCGGTCCCCCACCATCATGAGCCCAGCTAAACTTTCAACCTCCCCCTCTTCACCGTTACCCCACCCGCCCCAAATTCCCCCCCCAAAGATCCCGCTCGACAAAATACCACTCCCATCCCAATCCAACCACAAACTTTTTCCACTAGGCTAAACCCCAAAATACTCTCTCTCTCGCCCCAAACAACATAATCAACCTCTCAACTTCAACCACTCCTCGAAATCCCATCCATGTCTCTCCCGAAAATAAAATCAGTCCAAATTCAACCCCTCTCAAAACCACAACCCCTGCCTGCCCAGACCCCCCCCACCATCTCCCTATCAAATCCCACACCCCAAACCTCCAAACCACCCGATCATAGTAAACTCTCAACCTTCAGCCTTACTCACCCTTCCCCAAACCCCACTTACGACCACCACTCTCCTACACAATTCAACCCCTCCCCAGCACCAACCTCTACCGCAACAACAACCCCGACTCGACCTGCCCATTTCATCTTTAAAACCCCCCTATCACTACCCCCAACCGAAACCACTTAGACCCCCCTCCAAAACCGGCCCCGGGCCAGCTCGCCCCGAGACCACATTCCTAACGACAAGAACTAACGGTATATCCACCCCTATTACCAGACCGTCACCCACACTAACGGCAACCCTAAATACCCCCCCCCCCCTGATGAATGAGGATGTTATTGTACTAAATTGTTTTGATTGTTTTCAATTCCTAAGCGATTGGGCATGATTCTATAAATGTACATGTTTTCCATATACTGTATATATATTTTTTCCTTAGTCATACTACTTTTCTTGTTAATCTACACTTTTCTGACTATCTTTTAAATTTGCTTTATACATTGTTAACCACTTGACCTCTTCTTAATTTCCTGTGTTCTTAATTATCTGTTTTCTTAAATTTACATGTTTTCCATATACTATATATATATTTTTTTCCCTTAGTCATACTACTTTTCTTGTTAACCTACACTTTTCTGACTATGCTTCTTTTTACTTCACCCTTGAGGCTCGAGAACGAGCCTATAATGAAGGAGAGGGAAGTAAAATGCCCCAGAACAAGAAGCCCACCACAGAAGCCACGAGCGAACACCACACAGAAACACCCATAGGAAAGGTCCACAGAACGAAAGGACCAGCTGACCGAGCCAGCCATTTCAGACAGGCCCAAGCCCGCAGGGCTAAGCAGCTCCAGGCTGCACCCTTTACCTTTTCTAAACTGACCATTTTCCACACTTCACGTACACTAACCCTCTCGTGTCCTACACTCCTAACTACAAAGATGATGAACAGGAATATACATTCATATTAAAAAACACCCATGCCCTGTCCCGACGTTGAGCCAATGCCAACACATCAGACAGCCATAATTATATCTATGTATGTTCTTACATCCGAGAAGTAGATGTTATATATCTTAGAAGTTAAAACACCCACGCTTGTCCCTAGACCTAGTATATCATTTCCCATGACGAGTATAGATATATGTAACCCGTGCTCAGTCGCCCCTTGCATTGTTCCTCTAGTAACTAAGTATTAATATTAACATTCCCTAACATCTTGTCTTGCCAGACTAAGCTTCTGAAGACCCATCGCCCCATAAATCTATGTATTCAATCCTTAGGTTAAGTATTTTTATCCGCCATTGTGTTCACCTTTTTCCATTTACTTTCCACAATTGTCATACGTCTCCCCCTTGCCTCTTTCGTATCCACAGTCCACACTACGCCAATTTACTTCGTGTCTTACACCTCTTACCCCAACCAGAGATTGTATAAGATAACCTGGTTACCAGTATCTGTCATAAGTACCCCGAAACAATAACTAAGTACCCCTACGAACTGCCGCTGTGGTTGGTATTTTATATTTAATAGAAAACGCAGTTCCCAGGGCCAACTAATAGTATCCATAACCCTCTGACTGATCACATAACTCTATCTTTTCCAGACTCATATACCACCCCATAGTTGCATTCCCCGGTAGCATTTGGCTAACGTATTCTACTGCCTTTTCAAACTTCCATATCAATTGTAGCCTAATGCCACCCACGCCCAGGGACCTTAGGGGCAAAATTTCCCTGTAGCCCTTGAACTCTCCCCCCCCTCATTAAGACACCCGCGCTTCTCGACTCTTGTCCGACCTAGCCTCTCTCTCATACCTCTTGGAGATCCTTGAATTGTCCGTTACTAACGCTCTCCAACCTTTTATATATATACTCCTATCCAGCCTACCTTCACTTAGTAGGCCAGAACAACATTAGAACTTTACTAGCCCCTTGCATGCCATCTATTCTCTTACAACACATTCACAACCCTGCACCCAATGGTCGTCGGTGCGAGGCTAGCCGCCCCGCCAGTAACTAACTTCTATTGCCATACTTCCAGATAAATGTGGCAGAGTTAGCAACCCAGTCTCCACCATATCCAGCAAACCCTACAATTAACAACCAGCCGAGTAAAACCAGCTAGCTAAGGCACCTTCGGTTTTGGTATTAAAGACACCCACATCTGTCTCATACACAGAGGGTTATTACAAACACTGGTGATATGGCAAGCCCCTAGCCACAGCCGCCGGACGACTATCACAGAAGAGAGGGCGCCCAGCTCCCCCTTTTTGCCCACCCGAGGAGGGAGACCCCCACCCCCGCGGAGGTATACCTGGCCCCTGTTTTGACTTTCGAGTCATTGCCAGGTAGCACAGGAATGCTTCCTATCAATGAACTAACCATGAATGACTAACACCTTTACTAACCTCTATTAACTCACAATAAACCATTTACCTTTCTTGCATGCTCTGATCACTAAATTAGCACCTCAGCTATACCATAGAATGAAGATTGAACAATCTAGAGAGACGCTCCTATCACAGCTGTCCCCATCCTCCTCGCAAAGTAGATCCAGTCTCTCTCCCCTAAATACGTCCAGTATAGCCAAAATAGTACCTCTTACTAAGGCTCAGTTATATGAAAATATAAAGGCTTCCTATCGCCCTGTGCCACAACAGTAAATACCATCTTACCTAGTCCCCATATCTATTGAGAGCTCAATTAAGTCCATAAGACTCGAGATCCCTACTGTCTACAGGGTCCAGAACCGAGCCTATAAATCTAACTCCCGCCCCCAGTCAAATCAGTTGAAAGCTAGACACCAACCAGGGGTCACTACCCTGCAGTTAACTTCTAGCTCTGCCCTTGTGTTGTTCCGGAGTGAGATCCCAGAGCCGGCAGACTCCGTGGCAGATTTGGATAGAAGGACCTGCCCACGTATTGAAGAACTTCACACATATGGCCCCCCTGGACGGCCGCGGAACCAGTCGTTAGCCCCCAACATCATGGACGCAAGATAACCAGGACCAGACCCATCAGATACTACCCAAGATTCCCTTTAGCAGTACTACATATTACTGTGCTGTTTAGAGATTCACTAATTAATATTTCTACGAAGTGGCTAAGACCTTGCCCAGTGTAATTCATACTTAACCATTCCATTTGGGACGTACTAAGCGATCAGTGCTCTTTAACTAACAGGCGACCTTGACTCTCGTAATTACCTTATTCAGATATTAAAACTCTAGTGATATCTAACGTTCGCCCACTGATTTGCGTTCTATGTATTTCTGAAACAAGGATATAAAACTTAGATCAGTACCCCCTGAGGTTACTAGAATTCCCGTGCTCTAAAATACGTGTGTCTAATCTAGTCTGTGAACTACTACTTGTGCACCAGAGCTACCAGTAATAAATCTAACAGTGAATATGAATCTATAAGTAACATTGATGGTCTTCGGTATATAAACCTGTGAAATCAAAGCCAGTGATCAGAAGATTAATACCTGAACGTTGGAAGTGGGAGACTAGGCTCCATCCAGATCCACTTATGCTAGTGTTGTTCAATTCTATTGCACGTGTATTCTGCAGTGGTATATCAATAAACGTGATCATGTAACTTGCTACCATGTGTTTCTTTGTGTTCTCTATTCCTCATATCTTGTATTGTGCATGCAGCCTTATATACCCAGTCAATTTAGAACTCACATTACCCAAGTTAAACCTGTAGAAAAACAGGGCATAACATTGGCGGCAGCGGTGGTTCTTGATTTGGATAAAAGGTTGCATTACACTGCAAGTTTGGAACAGTAGAAGCATGGCAACATCGCGAAATCTTCAGCCACTCGCACACATTCCCAAGTATGATGTAAACACGTATGATATCACCAGTTACTTAGACATAATAAAGCCAGTGTACGATGTGGTACTTCATAATGACCGCGAAAAAATCGGCATTGCAATTGTGCATATTATACAGTTGGGAGAAGCCGTTTCCCAACTTGTTGATAAGCCTACCTTTAAAGAATTTATTCACCAAATGATGGCACAGAATACGCCAGAGTTTACCTGGAACCAGTTTCGATCCTTCGTGATCCGGACCTTAGATCCACTTTTGGGTTCCCCCGTCGCCCCCAAAATAATAAAAGTCGACGAGATCAAGTATGAAGGGGATATAAATGTGACCCTCATACAACTCTACAGATACGTGAGGACCACGTATAGCTATGAAGATTACGACCAACAAAATGAACTCTTATTCACCGCATTGTTAAACATCCTCCCACCCCACATCACCGCCCATCTCGACCCGTATGGCTTATTCGAAGAACATATGCTCTCCATCAGAGAAGAATGCCTACGCAGTTCGATGAATCCCCTATCCAACCTTTCAGCCCCTATCCAAGACTCCGTGCACCCTTCCAAAATGACTTCCGGTGAAAGTCCAACCCCAGTGAACTCTTCCCCCCCCAACCCTCCGCCGCCCCCCCCACAAGCCCCGTATTCTAGCTATGCCTACCTATGTAGGCCTACCACAACATATTTTCCCCATGACCCCAGAAATGTTCAGCTATCCCCCCACCAACAAAATTTCCCTTGTGACAGTTTTCCGTCGGTAGCTTGTGACAGTTTTCAGTCAGTAGCTCCCTTCCACCCCCACACAATTCACACCCCTAGAAAACTTCGAAACCCCACACTTGACTCGCCCTCTCATGTCAAACAAACTCACCAGTCCCAGAGAACCTCTAACCAGACCGAGACTGCCACCAAGAAAATTCCCCAAACTCGTCCTGTTAATGTCAAACAAACTCACCAACCCCAGATAACCGCTAACCAGCCCGTGACTGCCATCAAGAAGATTCCCAAAATTCGTCCTGTTAACAACCCCAAATCAATAAATCAGTCCTCTACCAATAACCCCTGTTCTACACCTAACTCTCCCCCCACCAACCCTCCGCAGCCCCCCAACAAGCCCCGTATTCTAGCTATGCCTACCTATGTAGGCCTACCACAACATATTTTCCCCATGACCCCAGAAATGTTCAGCTATCCCCCACCAACAAAATTTCCCTTGTGACAGTTTTCCGTCGGTAGCTTGTGACAGTTTTCAGTCAGTAGCTCCCTTCCACCCCCACACAATTCACACCCCTAGAAAACTTCGAAACCCCACACTTGACTCGCCCTCTCATGTCAAACAAACTCACCAGTCCCAGATAACCTCTAACCAGACCGAGACTGCCACCAAGTAAAATTTCCCAAACTCGTCCTGTTAACAACCCCAAATCAGTACATCACTCCTCCCTCAATAACCCATGTCCTATGCCTAACTCTGCCCCCACTAATCCTCCCCAGCCCCACATAACCTTTAACCAGACCGAGACTAACACCAAGCAAATTCCCCAAATTCGTCCTATTAACAACCCCAAATCAATACATCAGTCCTCTACCAATAACCCCTGTTCTACACCTAACTCTTCCCCCACCAACCCGCCGCACTCCCCCCACAAATCCCGTTTCCTAACTCGCTCACCTCTCACCACCCTGACCCTCCCACACGTGCCGTTAATCCTCCCCTCACGCGTGACGACCTAGGGACCCATCCATGTTCCCCCCCTTCCCCCAGAAATGCTCAGCTATTTCCCCACCAACAAAATTTCCCTTGTGACAGTTTTCCGTCAGTAGCTCCCTTCCACCCCCCCACAATTCACACCCCTAATAAACTTCAAAACCCCACACTTGACTCACCCCCTCATGACAGACAAACCCACCAACCCCAGATAACCTCTAAACAAACCGTCACTGCCACCGACACACCCCACCACTCTGATCCTCCCACACGCGCCGTTAATCCCCCCCTCACGCGTGACCCCCACCAAAGTGATTTCCCCCCCCTCATGCGTACCGAACACCTGCTCACCAGTCGGTCCCCCACCATCATGAGCCCAGCTAAACTTTCAACCTCCCCCTCTTCACCGTTACCCCACCCGCCCCAAATTCCCCCCCCAAAGATCCCGCTCGACAAAATACCACTCCTATCCCAATCCAACCACAAAACTTTTTCCACCTTGGCTAAACCCCAAAATACTCTCTCTCTCGCCCCAAACAACATAATCAACCTCTCAACTTCAACCACTCCTCGAAATCCCATCCATGTCTCTCCCGAAAATAAAATCAGTCCAAATTCAACCCCTCTCAAACCACAACCCTGCCTGCCCAGACCCCCCCCACCATCTCCCTATCAAATCCCCACACCCCAAACCTCCAAACCACCCGATCATAGTAAACTCTCAACCTTCAGCCTTACTCACCCTTCCCCAAACCCCACTTACGACCACAACTCTCTACACAATTCAACCCCTCCCCAGCACCAACCTCTTCCGCAACAACAACCCCGACTCGACCTGCCCATTTCATCTTTAAAACCCCCCTATCACTACCCCCGACCGAAACCACTTAGACCCCCCCTCCAAAACTGGCCCCGGGCCAGCTCGCCCCCAGACCCACATTCCTAACGACAAGAACTAACGGTATATCCACCCCCTATTACCAGACCGTCACCCAGACTAACGGCAACCCTAAATACCCCCCCCCCCCCTGATGATGATGAGGATATTATTGTACTAAATTGTTTTGATTGTTTTCAATTCCTAAGCGATTGGGCATGATTCTATAAATGTACATGTTTTCCATATACTGTATATATTATTTTTGTCCCTTAGTCATACTACTTTTCTTGTTACCTACACTTTTCTGACTATCTTTTAAATTTGCTTTATACATTGTTAAACACTTTACCTCTTCTTAATTTCCTGTGTTCTTAATTATCTGCCCTTTCTTAAATTTACATGTTTTCCATATACTATATATTATATATTTTTTTTCCTTAGTCATACTACTTTTCTTGTTAACCTACACTTTTCTGACTATGCTTCTTTTTACTTCACCCTTGAGGCTCGAGGACGAGCCTATAATGAAGGAGAGGGAAGTAAAATGCCCCAGAACAAGAAGCCCACCACAGAAGCCACGAGCGAACACCACACAGAAACACCCATAGGAAAGGTCCACAGAACGAAAGGACCAGCTGACCGAGCCAGCCATTTCAGACAGGCCCAAGCCCGCAGGGCTAAGCAGCTCCAGGCTGCACCCTTTACCTTTTCTAAACTGACCATTTTCCACACTTCACGTACACTAACCCTCTCGTGTCCTACACTCCTAACTACAAAGATGATGAACAGGAATATACATTCATATTAAAAACACCCATGCCCTGTCCCGACGTTGAGCCAATGCCAACACATCAGACAGCCATAATTATATCTATGTATGTTCTTACATCCGAGAAGTAGATGTTATATATCTTAGAAGTTAAAACACCCACGCTTGTCCCTAGACCTAGTATATCATTTCCATGACGAGTATAGATATATGTAACCCGTGCTCAGTCGCCCCTTGCATTGTTCCTCTAGTAACTAAGTATTAATATTAACATTCCCTAACATCTTGTCTTGCCAGACTAAGCTTCTGAAGACCCATCGCCCCATAAATCTATGTATTCAATCCTTAGGTTAAGTATTTTTATCCGCCATTGTGTTCACCTTTTTCCATTTACTTTCCCACAATTGTCATACGTCTTCCCCTTGCCTCTTTCGTATCCACAGTCCACACTACGCCAATTTACTTCGTGTCTTACACCTCTTACCCCAACCAGAGATTGTATAAGATAACCTGGTTACCAGTATCTGTCATAAGTACCCCGAAACAATAACTAAGTACCCCTACGAACTGCCGCTGTGGTTGGTATTTTATATTTAATAGAAAACGCAGTTCCCAGGGCCAACTAATAGTATCCATAACCCTCTGACTGATCACATAACTCTATCTTTTCCAGACTCATATACCACCCCATAGTTGCATTCCCCGGTAGCATTTGGCTAACGTATTCTACTGCCTTTTCAAACTTCCATATCAATTGTAGCCTAATGCCACCCCCACGCCCAGGGACCTTAGGGGCAAAATTTCCCTGTAGCCCTTGAACTCTCCCCCCCCCTCTCATTAAGACACCCGCGCTTCTCGACTCTTGTCCGACCTAGCCTCTCTCTCATACCTCTTGAAGATCCTTGAATTGTCCGTTACTAACGCTCTCCAACCTTTTATATATATACTCCTATCCCGCCTACCTTCACTTAGTAGGCCAGAACAACATTAGAACTTTACTAGCCCCTTGCATGCCATCTATTCTCTTACAACACATTCACAACCCTGCACCCAATGATCGTCGGTGCGAGGCTAGCCGCCCCGCCAGTAACTAACTTCTATTGCCATACTTCCAGATAAATGTAGCAGAGTTAGCAACCCAGTCTCCACCATATCCAGCAAACCCTACAATTAACAACCAGCCGAGTAAAACCAGCTAGCTAAGGCACCTTCGGTTTTGGTATTAAAGACACCCACATCTGTCTCATACACAGAGGGTTATTACAAACACTGGTGATATGGCAAGCCCCTAGCCACAGCCGCCGGACGACTATCACAGAGAGAGGGCGCCCAGCTCCCCCTTTTTGCCCACCCGAGGAGGGAGACCCCCACCCCCGCGGAGGTATACCTGGCCCCTGTTTTGACTTTCGAGTCATTGCCAGGTAGCACAGGAATGCTTCCTATCAATGAACTAACCATGAATGACTAACACCTTTACTAACCTCTATTAACTCACAATAAACCATTTACCTTTCTTGCATGCTCTGATCACTAAATTAGCACCTCAGCTATACCATAGAATGAAGATTGAACAATCTAGAGAGACGCTCCTATCACAGCTGTCCCCATCCTCCTCGCAAAGTAGATCCAGTCTCTCTCCCCTAAATACGTCCAGTATAGCCAAAATAGTACCTCTTACTAAGGCTCAGTTATATGAAAATATAAAGGCTTCCTATCGCCCTGTGCCACAACAGTAAATACCATCTTACCTAGTCCCCATATCTATTGAGAGCTCAATTAAGTCCATAAGACTCGAGATCCCTACTGTCTACAGGGTCCAGAACCGAGCCTATAAATCTAACTCCCGCCCCCAGTCAAATCAGTTGAAAGCTAGACACCAACCAGGGGTCACTACCCTGCAGTTAACTTCTAGCTCTGCCCTTGTGTTGTTCCGGAGTGAGATCCCAGAGCCGGCAGACTCCGTGGCAGATTTGGATAGAAGGACCTGCCCACGTATTGAAGAACTTCACACATATGGCCCCCCTGGACGGCCGCGGAACCAGTCGTTAGCCCCCAACATCATGGACGCAAGATAACCAGGACCAGACCCATCAGATACTACCCAAGATTCCCTTTAGCAGTACTACATATTACTGTGCTGTTTAGAGATTCACTAATTAATATTTCTACGAAGTGGCTAAGACCTTGCCCAGTGTAATTCATACTTAACCATTCCATTTGGGACGTACTAAGCGATCAGTGCTCTTTAACTAACAGGCGACCTTGACTCTCGTAATTACCTTATTCAGATATTAAAACTCTAGTGATATCTAACGTTCGCCCACTGATTTGCGTTCTATGTATTTCTGAAACAAGGATGTGAAACTTAGATCAGTACCCCCTGAGGTTACTAGAATTCCCGTGCTCTAAAATACGCGTGTCTAATCTAGTCTGTGAACTACTACTTGTGCACCAGAGCTACCAGTAATAAATCTAACAGTGAATATGAATCTATAAGTAACATTGATGGTCTTCGGTATATAACCCTGTGGAATCGAAGCCAGTGATCAGAAGATTAATACCTGAACGTTGGAAGTGGGAGACTAGGCTCCATCCAGATCCACTTATGCTAGTGTTGTTCAATTCTATTGTATTGTCTTACACAAGTATTCTGCAGTGGTATATCAATAAACGTGATCATGTAACTTGCTACCATGTGTTTCTTTGTGTTCTCTATTCCTCATATCTTGTATTGTGCATGCAGCCTTATATACCCAGTCAATTTAGAACTCACATTACCCAAGTTAAACCTGTAGAAAAACAGGGCATAACAAGTCACCATTGAACCTTTTTGTTTCTTTTGTGGTAGAAATGGGAAAACAATACCCCCCCAGTTACTGACATCCACACTCCCAATAAAAGGAATAAAAAATTACGTAATTTAGAAAAATTACTGATCGTACAAGAACTAGGTATACTTAAGAATAAAATATTTGAAAAAATGCATTTATTAAGTGCCAATGGACCAAAGCATGATATACCCCATCTCAAATCAATAGATACGTGCGCAAATCTATAGATTAACAAAATGAAAACATGTTACACTCAGTCACAATATGAGATATTCGATAACTATCATGAGA
>CM064559.1:0-115473 GCA_032716605.1 Paralithodes platypus
CTCCCCCCCATTATACCCCCTCCCTCCCCCTCCGCCTCCCCCTCCCCCCATATATATATATATATATATATATATTTTATTTTTTTGTATTTTTTTTTTTTTTTGGGGGGGGAGGGTTATTTTTTTTATTTTAATTTTATTTTTCTAATTGTAGATTGATATAAGATTATATGTATATAATATATATATATATTATATATATATATATATATATATATCATTCGTATTTATCTATTTATCTAAGTTATGCCCCCTCCCTCCCCCATTATACACCCCCCCCCACTTCCCCCATATAATCTATATATATATATAATTCGTGTTTATGTATTTATCTGTAATGCCCCCTCCCCCCCTCCCCATTATCCCTCCCTCCCCCTCCCCCTCCCCCCCTCCCCATTATACCCCCATCCCCCTCCCCCCCATTATACCCCCCTCCCTCCCCCCATTATACCTCCCTCCATCCCCCCCCTCCCCCTCCCCCTTCCCCTCCCCCCATATATATATATATATTTTATTTTATTTTTTTTTGGGTGGGGGAGGGTTATTTTTTATTTTTATTTTATTTTATTTTTCTAATTGTAGATTGATATTATATATATATATATATATATATATATATATATATATATATATATATAAAATCATTCGTATTTATTTATTTATCTAAGTTATGCCCCCTCCCCCTCCCTCCCCCATTATACACCCTCCCCCTCTTCCCCCATTATACCCCCCTCCCCCCATATATATATATATAATATCATTCGTATTGATGTTTTTATCTGTTATGCCCCCTCCCGGATATACCCCACTCCCCCATATAATCTTTATGTATTTATCTGTTCTGCTCCCTCCCCCCCCTCCCCATTATACCCCCCTTCCCCCCCCTCCCCCCCCCCCCATTATACCCCCTCCCTCCCCCATTATACCTCCCTCCCCCCCCATATTACCCCCCTCCCTCCCCCCCATTATACCCCCTCCCTCCCCCTCCCCCCTCCCCCTCCCCCCATATATATATATATATATATATATTTTATTTTTTTTTTTTTTTTTTTTTTTTTTTGGGGGGGGTAGGGTTTTTTTTTTATTTTTATTTTATTTTTCTTATTGTAGATTGATATAATATATTTATGTATATATATATATATATATATTATATATATATATATATAGCATTCGTATTTATGTATTGTATCTAAGTTATGCCCCCTCCCTCCCCCATTATACACCCTCCCCCACTTCCCCCATATAATCTATATATATATAGTATATAATTCGTGTTTATGTATTTATCTGTAATGCCCCCTCCCCCCCTCCCCATTATACCTCCCTCCCCCTCCCCCTCCCCCCCTCCCAATTATACCCCCATCCCCTCCCCCCATTATACCCCCCTCCCTCCCCCATTATACCTCCTTCCCCTCCCCCCCCCCCCCTCCCCCTCCCCCCCCCTCCCCCCATATATATATATATATATATTTTTTTTTTTTTTTTTTTTGGGTGGGGGGAGGTTATTTTTTATTTTTATTTTATTTTATTTTTTCTAATTGTAGATTGATATTATATATATATATATATATCTATATATATATATATATATATATATATATATAAAATCATTCGTATTTATGTATTTATCTAAGTTATGCCCCCTCCCCCTCCCTCCCCCATTATACTTCCTCCCCCTCTTCCCCATATATATATATATAGATATCTATATATATAAATATCATTCGTATTGATGTTTTTATCTGTTATGCCCCCTCCCCCCATATACCCCACTCCCCCATATAATCTTTATGTATTTATCTGTTATGCTCCCTCCCCCCCCTCCCCATTATACCCCCCTTCCCCACCCTCCCCCCCTCCCCATGATACCCCCTCCCTCCCCCATTATACCTCCCTCCCCCCCCATATTACCCCCTCCCCCCCCCCCATTATACCCCCTCCCTCCCTCCCCTCCCCGCACCTCCCTCCCCCTCCCCCTCCCCCTCCCCCTCCCCCCATATATATATATATATATATATTTTTTTTTTATTTTTTTTTTTTTATTTATTTTTGTAGATTGATAATAATATATATATATATATATATATCTATCTATATATCATTCGTATTTATATATTTATCTAAGTTATGCCCCCTCCCCATCCCTCCCCCCCCCCATTATCCTCCCCTCCCCCTCCCCTCCCCCCATATATATATATATATAATTCTATATATTTCTTTATTTTTTATTTATTTGGGTGGGGGAGGGTTATTTTTTTATTTGTATTTTATTTTATTTTTCTAATTGTAGATTGATACAATATATATATGTATATATATATATATATATATATATATATATATATATATATATATATCATTCGTATTTATGTATTTATCTAAGTTATGCCCCCTCCCTCCCCCATTATACACCCTCCCCCTCTTCCCCCATTATACCCCCCTCCCCCCATATATATATATATATATAATATCATTCGTATTGATGTTTTTATCTGTTATGCTCCCTCCCCCCCCCCTCCCCATTATACCCCCCTTCCCCTCCCTCCCCCCCCATTAATACCCCCTCCCTCCCCAATTACACCTCCCTCCCCCCCCATTTAACCCCCTCCCTCCCCCCCCCCCATTATACCCCCTCCCTCCCCTCCCCTCACCTCCCTCCCCCTCCCCCTCCCCCTCCCCCCATATATATATATGTATATATATATATATATTTTTTTTTTTATTTATTTTTTTTTATTTGTAGATTGATAATATATATATATATATATATATATATATATATATATATATATATATTATATATATATATATCATTCGTATTTATGTATTTATCTAAGTTATGCCCCACTCCCTCCCCCAATTATACACCCTCCCCCACTTCCCCCATAGAATCTATATATATATAATTCGTGTTTATGTATTTATTATGTTATGCCCCCTCTCCCCCTCCCCTATTATACCTCCCTCCCCCTCCCCCCCTCCACATTATACCCCCCATCCCCCTCCCCCCCATTATACCTACCCCCCTCCCTCCCCCATTATACCTCCCTCCCCTCCCCCCTCCCCTCTCCTCCTCCCCCTCCCCCCCATATATATATATATATAGATTTATTTTATTTTTTATTTATTTTGGGTGGGGGAGGGTTATTTTTTTTATTTTTATTTTATTTTTTTTCTAATTGTAGATTGATATAATGTATATATATATATTTATATATATATATATATATATATATATATATATATATACTGTATTATATATATATATATATAATATATATATATATATCATTCGTATTTATGTATTTATCTAAGTTATGCCCCCTCCCTCCCCATTATACACCCTCCCCCTCTTCCCCCATTAAACCCTCATCATATATATATATATATAATTCGTGTTATGTATTTTATCTATCTTATGCCCCTCCCCCCCTCTCCATTATACCCCCCTCCCCCTCCCTCCCATTATACCCCCCTCCCTCCCCTTACCCCCCCTCGCCTCCCTCCCCCTCCCCCTCCCCCCATATATATATATATATATAATTTTTTTTTTTTTTATTTATTTTTTTTTGGGGTGGGGGAGCATTGATATAATAGATATATATATATATATGTATACATATATATATATATATATATATATATATATATATATCATTCGTATTTATGTATTTATCTAAGTTATGCCCCCTCCCTCCCTCATTATACACCTCCCCCCCTCCCCTTCCCCCATTATACCCTCCCCTCCCTCCCCTCCCCCCCTCACCTCCCTCCCCCTCCCCCTCCCCAATATATATATATATATATATATATATATATTTTTTTTTTTTTTTTTTTTTTTTTTTATTTATTTGTGTGGGGGAGGTGTTTTTTTTTATTTTTATTTTATTTTATTTTTCTAATTGTAGATTGATATAATATATATATATGTATTATATATATATATATATATATATATATATATAATATATATATATATATATATATATATATCATTCGTATTTATGTATTTTTCTAATGCCCCCTCCCTCCCCCATTATACACCCTCTCCCTCTTCCCAATTATACCCCCTCCCCCCATATATATATATATATATATATATATATATATATATATATATAAAAAATTGGGTGGAGGGTTATTTTGTATTTATATATGTTTCTAATTGTAGATTGATATACTTATATATATATATATATGTATATATTTTTTTTTGCTTTTTTTTGGTTCTGTTGTGCATTTGTTTTTATACCCCCCCCCCCCCCCCTCCCATTACAGATCCGTTACACATCTAGCCGCCATGGATAGAAAACCGCCCCATATTGTTTCTAATTGTAGATTGATATACTTATATATATATATTTTTGTTTGTTATTTTCTTGGTTCTGTTGTGCATTTGTTTTTATCCCCCCCCCCCCCCCCCTCCCATTACAGATCCGTTACACATCTAGCTTGCCATGGATAAAAAACGCCCCATCCCGGAGGACCAGCTGGCCTCCGTCCTCAACACCATCCTTGATGTGACCAGGAGCGACAGCGGGAGCCACGACGACATGGGATGCGAGCAAGAGGTATGGACAGATGAGGCGGCTGCTACGGATGGTGATGAAGATCTTTTGACCAATTCTCCACCGCCCAGGGGAAGAGGAGGAGGATCATCACATCAGCACCTCCACCTCCTCCACCAACTCCACCTCTACAAACTCCACCAACTCCACAACCTCCACCTCCAGTCGTCGCCCAACCTCACCACGTCTCCTCATCACCCGTCCCCCTTCATCGCCACTGCTCATCATCACCCGTCGCACTACCTCGCCACTTCTCATCACCACCCGTCCCCCTAGCCCGTACATCACTCCACACCACCCCATCTCGCCACTGCTCATCATCACCCGTCGTCCTACCTCGCCACCTCTCATCACCAGCCGTCCACCTAGCCCTTACATCACTCCACATCACCCCACCTCATCCATCCCCACCCGTCCTACCAGCACCCATCCTACCATCAACATCCACTCATGTACTCTCACCACAACCATCAACATCCTCTCATGTCGTCACACCATTCCCGAACTTCCACACATTCTATTCTTTTTCTTCTCCTGTTTCACGACACAACCTGCATGGCGGTCCCTTGTTACCTCACGTAGAATCACCGGCCAGCAACATTTCAGACAGCCCCCGCATCCTGGCTCCACTCCTGCCGGTGGGTAGTCTGAACACCCCACCATCACATGTCCTGTCTCCCAGCGTAGCCTCCCCCTCGCTGATCTCCTTGGGGAACAGCGGGGGCAGCGAGGCGCGCTACATGGCGTTTGTTCCGCCTGAACATCGCCAAATCATGCACGATGAGATTGCTGCGGCAATCGATGAGGAGCTTCCACAGAGGCTTCCTCCTGCCCCACTTCATCCACCCACAGCACCTTCTCCATCACCCTCATCACATCCACCATCACCCACACGCCCTGACTCCACCACACCACCTTCTCCATCACCCTCATCACATCCACCATCACCCCCACCCCCTTCGTCTTCCGCAGAAGACGACCCCCCTCCCCCTCCCCGCCGAAAATCTGGGCCCGTGAAGGGCCGAGGTGGTAGGCCCAGGGGCCGCAGAGGTTACATACGTCGTCCAGGCGGACGACGTGGTGCTCTCCCAGCACGTGCACCTCCACGCCCCCCCACCGTGTATGCTGAGGATCACGAGTGGACGTCAGACCCGTTCACACCCAACGTTGATCCTTTCACTGGAACCCCTGGCTTGCGGGTTCCAGCACCAGTGACACCACTGCAGTTCTTCCAGCTCTTTTTTACAAGAGAACTGCTCAGGTTCCTGGTGAATGAGACCAACGCGTATGCCTTATTCGTTGGTTCTCTGTGGACATCGTTCAGTGAGGAGGACATGGCCAAATTCCTTGGTCTGTACTTCCTCATGGGTGTCAACAAACTCCCCACTGTGCGTCACTACTGGCTAAATGATGGAGTCCATAATTATCCAACGTTTCGCACGACCATGCAGGTCACCAAGTTCCAAGCCTTGCTGAGCAATTTTCACACGTTCAACAGCAAGGCAGTCATCAAGCAGACCAAAGACAGGCTAGTGAAGATCCGCACGGTGATGCGCTACCTGCTTGCTGGCTTCAAGCTTGCCTACGTCCCGGAGAGGAAGGTGTCCATCGACGAAGGCTGCCTTGGGTGGAAGGGTCGCCTTTCATTCAAGTGCTACAACCCGATGAAGCCGAAGAAGTACGCTATCAAGCTGTACATCCTGGCAGAGTCCACGACTGGTTTCGTGTATGACTTTCAAGTCTACACTGGTATTGGTCAAACTCTCCAGAAAACGGTTGAGGGTTTAACGGAGTCCCTGCAAGGCATGGGTTACAAGTTGTTCATGGACAACTTTTACAACTCAGTTGACCTGTGCCACCACATGCTCACACACCACCAGATCTATGTGTGTGGCACCCTGAGGCTTGCACGAGGGGCTCCGAAGCGGTTGCGCGACATTGCCCATGCATCGACACTGGAAGACGATGCAATTGAGGCGATGAACAACGGCACAACCCTAGTGATGCTTTGGAAAGACAAACGGATTGTCAACATGGTGTCCACCTTCCACGACCAGAGCACCATTCCAAAGCAGTCATTTGTCAAGAAGAAGGTACAAGGCAGGTGGCAGCGGACTCGTAAGAACATCATGAAGCCCGTTTGTGTTGACGACTACAACCGCCACATGGGTGGGGTGGATCATTTTGATCAGATGATCCAGTACTACCCCATCCAGCGAAGAACGGTCAAATGGACGAAGAAGATCGTATTCTACTTCATCCAAATGGCCCTCTTCAATGCCTTCGTACTCTTCAAGAAGTGCAACCCCCGCAGGAAGATGAATATGCTGGCGTTCCAGGAAAGCATAGTCCGTTCCTTGTTGCACTTCAACCCTGCAGAGTGGCCTTTGTCGGGGAGACGCATCCGGCGTGCACAGGATTTGCCAGAAGGTCAGTACGAGCCATGCACCCGTCTCAGGCGAGACAGGCGGCGTCGGCGGCAATCCTCCGGAAGCTCAGCTGGGTCGCCCCCACCGGACGACAATCCAGACTCCCCAGCCGCTCCTGCTGATGATCCTGGCACTCCTCCTGGTGCTCCTGCTGCTGGTGGAGGCGTTGGGGGAGCACTCTTTCATGACCCCCCCCCCTCACCAGGTCCAGATGCTGCTGCTGCTGCTGTTGCCGTCGGGGGAGCACTCGCTGAGAATGCACCCCAGGCGGCACCAGTATGGGACTCGGACGATGCTACTGATGATGAGGAGGAAGTGGATGACCTACCACTTGACCCCCCCGCACCAGTAGTACCGGGTGCAGCTGCTGCTGCTGGTGGCGCTTGGGCAGCACCCCTCATGGATGCCGCCTGGGTTCCACTAGTAATGGACGTTCAAGCTAGGGCTCAGGCACCAAGAGGCCGTCGGATAGGTCCTCTTAGAGGACGGGGTTCCAGGCCACGTCCTGTTGTACTGGACCATGACCGGTACAACAGGAACTTGGAACACGTTTTCGAGACTATCCCAGGCGGAAAGCGAAAGCGGTGCCGTGTGTGTTACAGGAGCCAAATTCGCAAGGACACGAGCTTTCGCTGCAGGTCTTGCCGCGTTAGCCTCTGCATCGATGTCAATGGTTGCTTTAACAAGTACCATCAATTCGATGCAGATGTCCTATAGCCAGGATCTTTGCACGATTCATTCATTCATTTATGCATTCTCCTATTCACCTTCATTATTCCTTTCCAATCACTATCACCCATTCATTCATTCAGTCTTTATGCATTCTTCCATTCACCTTCATCACCCTTTCATTCAGTCATTCAATCATTCAATAATTCATTCATTCATTCAATCATCACTTCCGAGGTTCGGGGCCCACCTTCATTCACCCACCTTCATTCACCCATCATCATCATCATCAATAATTCACCTTCATCACCCTTTCATTCAGTCATTCAATCATTCAATAATTCAATCATTCATTCAATCATCACTTCAGAGGTTCGGGGCCCACCTTCATTCACCCACCTTCATTCACCCATCATCATCATCATCATCAATAATTCACCTTCATCACCCTTTCATTCAGTCATTCAATCATTCAATCATTCATTCATTCATTCAATCATCACTTCCAAGGTTCGGGGCCCACCTTCATTAACTCATCATCATCATCATCACCATCATCATAAAAAAAAAAAAAAAAAAAAAAAAAAAAAAAAAAAAAAAAAAAACTACAATTTGCACTACAGTGGATATAGGCCTCCTGGGGAAACCACTCTAAAAAAATAACGAGTCCAGTGCAGTACCTCTTTGGGTGGCTTGGAAATTTGCACATATTTCTATGGTTTGACACCATATATATATATATATATATATATATATATATATATATATATATATAATATATATATAAATATATCCACACATACATTACCATTACCATTTACCAATCTTTATATTTTGTTTGACACCTTGTGTGTATATATATATATATATATATATATATATATATATATATATATACACATTACTTTCTTTTATTTGCATGTACAATAGAATTATTTCTGAATGTATTACCTGAAGATTACCTGGCTTTCTTATTTTGTTTTTTCAGTGTCAACCCAGGAGCCATTTCCCTTCTCGTTGGAAAGGGTTGTGACACAATTCAATTTGCACTAGAGTGGATATAGGCCTCCTGGGGAAACCACTCTAAAAAAATAACGAGTCCAGTGCAGTACCTCTTTGGGTGGCTTGGAAATTTGCACATATTTCTCTGGTTTGACACCATATATATATACACACAATCACACATTGATTTTACCATTATTTATTTTGACACCTTGTATATATATATATATATATATATATATATATATATATATATATATCCACACACATACATTACCATTTACCATTCTTTATATTTTGTTTGACACCTTGTATATATATATGTATATATATATATATTTATATATATATATATATATATATATATATATATATATATATATTACTTTATTTTATTTTCGTGTACAATAGAATTATTTCTGAATTTATTACCTGAAGATAACCTGGCTTTCTTATTTTGTTTTTTCAGTGTCAACCCAGGAGCCATTTCCCTTCTCGTTGGAAAGGGTTGTAGCCCTACCAGGTAAGTAAAATTGGCAACCTTCATGACTGACATGTCTTCTATGAACATTATACAATTATTGGCAACACAATTATATAAAAGTGTTGTATATTGTGGCAAAGATATACAACTGTATAAACATTCTCATATATTTTCATAACAATAACAATGCATGGAAACAATTGCGTATAGCTCACGAACCATTTACGCTATATTATTTTTATTTTCACCATTGGAAAGAGCACAATTTTCCGATTCCGGTGATATATACGGTTATATACGTATCCGACCAAATAAAGCAACCACGAGGTGGGGAACAGCTCGGAACCCGGCTAGCATCGCCCGAACAGAGACTGGTGAAGCGTAAATATTCGCATTTTGGCTCTTCATTTCAAATATTCATAGCGCAAAAAGTATTTGTCCTAGGAACTTCTAGTTTGTTTTATACTCATCAGCATTATTTGCCGTATTCATTCAGCCTAAATTTAAAACCATACACTTCGTAGCAAACGAAATAAATCGAAAATGTTATAAACCATATCAATCAAAATCATATATTTTTTTTTTTCGGTCACTGCATGGAAACAATTGTGCATAGCTCGCGAACCAATTACGCTATATTATTTTTGTTTTCACCATTGGAAAGAGCACAATTTTCCGATTCCGGTGATATATACAGTTATATACATATCCGAGCAAATAACGCAACCACGAGGTGGGGAACAGCTCGGAACCCGGCTACCATCGCCGGAACAGAGATGGGTGAAGCGTAAATATTCGCATTTTGGCTCTTCATTTCAAATATTCATAGCGCAAAAAGTATTTGTCCTAGGAACTTCTAGTTTGTTTTATACTCATCAGCATTATTTGCCGAATTCATACAGCCTAAATTTAAAACCATACACTTCGTAGCAACGAAATAAATCGAAAATGTTATAAACCATATAAATCAAAATCATATATTTTTTGTTTTCGGTCACTGCTTGAGAACTATTGAAGATAAACAATTTCTGTTTTCAGATTTGGAAAGAGGAGAAAAAATACTATAATTTGAGCAAAAAAAAATATATGGTCATCACTCACAATTTAGAGCTAGGACGGTGTGAAGACAATTGCATGGGAAATAATTGTATTCCGGACTCATTTACACTTTCATATTTCGATTTATTTACATTTTGTTTTGTTTTATCATGTACTATAAATATTCCTCTTTCCACTGATATATGATACATCACAATAAACAGCATTCTGGTGGATGGAAATCGCGAAAAATGTAAGGCTTCGACAACACTCATGAGCCAAATTCAAGACCTAAAATACTTGTCAACCGCCTCCTCGGACTTATTGGAACATAATATGTCGCAAGGAGTTAAGGACTACTACAACTCTGATGATGGACGTGTGGCAGGACAATATGATAAAAAAGGTAAAGAGTACTCAACCTTCATACATTATTATTGCAATAGTCTTTTTTTGCACACATAATAGGTAGGTGTTGATTTAATTTGATATAACTTTAACCCTTATTTAGCGGCGAGCAACATAAGTCGAGTTAAATAAAGCTGGACTATGTGGCGGCGCTCGACATAACTCGAGTGGCAATTTCAGCACGTAATGTGGCTGAGAGAGAGAGACAAGTGGTGGCAGGAGACTAGCGAGCGTATGACTGCTCCAGACCACCGCGGCGAACCTACTGACACAAATCTCAGCTCCCTCCTCCCTCTCTCACTCGCTACATACTCAATTATGTACTGAAAGTACCGAATTACCTGCTTTTTGCACTCGCGTTGCACGGTTATTGCAAGAAAACTATCCATCATACAAGGATCGTTATGGTGTCATTCGAAAGCTCTGTTTATGCCCTTTCAGGGATAGGTACTTGTTTTACGTTCTGGGTCTTATTTAGGCATGAAAATGATCACGTAAACAGCCCTATTTTGGCTAAAAACACCCCGCTGTGCGGTACACATAAATAAACCGCATAGGCCGCTCGTAAGGTGTTAAGTCCCGAGAAGGCATTCTGTCTTTTAACGAGGTGGTTAATTAAGTACAAGATGATTGTAATCATTAAGATTCTGTTTAATAGGTATTACATAATCATATTATAGTGTACATAATCTATTTCTGAATATTTAGACCTCTCAATGATCCTTCACACATTTTGTAATGTACTGCATTATTGTTAACAGCAAAAGTTAATTAAGTACATTATATGTTTTTTTTAGATCTATATAAAGTAATATAATATTACTACCAAATTATCTTCTTTAAATGTATATTATATTATGCATTGATATTGACCCTAATTTATGTATTTTGGTTATTTGTCAACTATTTACAGCCAAAATTGAATCATTACATCATACATACATCAATTATTTATATGTTCGTAAACATATTACAGTAATAGCATATAATATATTGTGTTGTGTTATGTTTGTAGTATTTTATATTGCCCTTCAGTTTTCACCAAACGTATACAAATACTATTTACACCAAAAGTTACTAAATTACATTCCATAAATATTCTAGTTTTTCTTTTTTATTGATTATCTTCTCATAGTATATATATATATATACCGGTATATATATATATAATATATATATATATATAATATATATATATATATATATGTATATATATATATTATATATATATATATATATATATATACTGGTATATATATATATATATATATATATATATATATATATATATATATATATATATATATATATATATACAGTATATAGTTTTGTTTGTCTTCTCGTTTACATACTTATTATATACTGATAGTGCCATATATATATATATATATATATATATATATATATATATATATATATATATATATATATATATATATATATATATATATATATAAGGTAAACAGGAAGGGTATATATAGAGGGTGGAGGATCAGAGGAGGCGGAAAACAGGGGGCAAAAGTCTGCTATTGGTGGAAGCGTAAATTAGGAGAGAGAAAGGGGTTAACCGCTTCACGCATGCGCACTGGATGCGGGATGGTGGTCAGTAGGTGGGGTCGAAGCTGATTGGCTGCGTGTCGAGGGGCGTGGCCTAAGTTGTGTGGCGCCTGCAGAAGACGAAGCTGAAGGAGGTAGCGCGGGGGGCTGCGTCAAGGGCACCGGGGGGCGAGGAGGGGTGTTAGGTCCTGTAGGGTAGTGCCTTTTGGCAGAAGGAAGGATCTGAAGGTCCAGAGTTTGGTTGTTGATGTTGGGATGTAAGGCTTGGATATATAAAGCTTCGAGTATAGGTAATCTCCTTGGGTCACTTTCTTTATCGAGTATGGTGGTGTGTTTCTCTAACTCGTTGCGTGTGAGGTGAGGGTGGTTAGGGGTGAGATAGTGGTCTTTGATGGCTCCAGCCTGAAGGTGAAGAGTTAACCGACGTGAAAGACGAGTCTGCGTCATACCAATATAGGAATGAGGTCCACAGTCCTCATAATTATTATATCATAATTTTTATATCATTCTTTCCTTACTTGATAATGCTGGTTGTCCAGTGAAATGCGTCGTATATCCTGTATCATCATGTATATATATATATATATATATATATACCGGTATATATATATATAGTTTTGTTTGTCTTCTCGTTTACATACTTATTATATACTGATAGTGCCATATCTACCTAATGTATTGTAATGGATAACTTTTTACACCAAACGTAAATACTTTGTATATTCATAATATATATATATATTTTTATATATTGTACATCATTATTGTGTATTACATAGTAATTACCTATATATTATACATAGTAAATATTCATCATTCATCAGGGTCTTCAAACCTTACTGCTCCACATTTGTTTATGACATACGAGGTCAGGGAAAGAGTCTATATATTTTGACTTTATTAACAAAATATGTTTTGGATAACAACTATCACAAGTTATATTTCTACCTAACAATGCACACAGACCTAATGTATCGATTCCCATGGTATGTAGCCTGGTGTCCATTCTTGGGCTTGGTCCAAGTGAGAAGTGTCCAGTGTTGTAGCTAGACAGTGTGATGCCAAAGTTCATAATTATGTCTACCAGGGCTGGGAGTAGAGTGTGGGGCAGGGACTGCTATGTTTTTACTGAATGTGGGAGAACCTCCCGACCACACAGGATCAGTGTTCTGCAGTCCATATTAGTTGCCCCTTCTGGATTCCTTATGGACCAGGGCCTGGGTGTTGTGTGGAGGGGCCGGACATCACCTAGGCAGGGGTTGGGGCGGGAGGTTGAACATGCATGGCTCGATCACTGGAGGTCTTCTGTGCCTCCGAAACTCTTCTAGACTCACACTTGAATGTGTAGACCAGCTGGACAAACTGCAGATAGAAGGCGTCCCACATGCTTTGGTGGATGTCCCCTTGCACACTCTTCAACCACATAATACAGCCATGGTGCCTCCTATCTGCATCCGTTTTGGGACGAGAGGCTGTATCCACGCATTGCAGTAGGTCATGGTGTCCCTGCACCCAGTGAAGCAGTTTAAAGAACATGAAGAAAAAAAACATTTATGTCCACACTGTATGCACATTGCAGAGTTTGAAAATTAGGTACAAAACAGACCAACAACAGACACTCATGCATTCTACCCAGTCTTGACACACTTAACATATGTATATTTGAGCAACTCAATGTGGTCCTTCAGGAACACAAAGGTCTGAAGGTTCCACCTGTCTCTCTCTGAGTGACAGAAGGCCCCCTGACCACTCTTGCCCTCCTTGAGACGGCCATACCTGGTTCTCATGAAGTGCATCCACATGTATATTGTGTAAAGCCCCTTTCCCACTTGTGTGAATTGACACAATTTTCGCGCGCGACGCTTATCTTCAGCATTTCGAAACGAATTGGAGCGAAGTGTAGGATTTTTACTGTTACAAAAAGTGACAACCGACATTCGGCAACGTAGTGGACGATACTTGCGACGCATTCGGTGATGTCATCAGCTAACTAAGCGATGGTTTGCCTCTGACCTCGACGAGAACATAAAACAACTGTCAAATTTGAATTTTATGCAGCTGTCACTAAACGAATTCACGCGATGAATGAACGATTCCTCGCCGAATATTGGGCGACACCATCGGAGATATGCCGGGGATGTGTCCGAACTTGAACAAATGTAACGTGATACTTGCTAATCGCACTCAGATAAATATGTTCCCACCCCTTACCTTGTTTGCTGGTATATAAACAGCTTGAATGACTCCAAGACACCATTCACACCTCAACCATCATATGTACTTGTCAAATATCAGCCATGTACTGTATATGCAGGAACAACTCAACATGGATTTGATACGGCTGCGAATGGATCTTATCAAGCAGCGGCTGTATATGGCTGTTGTTGAATATGAACAGCAACTCAAGGAGGAGGAAATAGAGAGGAAAAGAAAGGAACTGGAGAAGAAACTTAGTAAGCGGAGGAAGCAACGGTCAGTGTGGACGAAACCATGGCTTTTAAGGCGACAGAAGTTTGGGTGTTACGAGAACCTGATTCAAGAAATGAAAGCACAGGACCCATCAGATTTCAAAAACTTTATGAGAATGGACCTAGCACTCTTCAAAGAGATTCTTCAGAAAGTTGGACCATTGATAGCCAAAAAGGACACACACCTGAGGAAAGCACATGAACCGGGACTGCGTTTGGCTGTTACGTTGCGTTACCTAGCAACTGGTGACAGTTACAAAAGTTTACAATACATCTTCAGGATAGCACACAACACCATCTCAAAGATTGTGCCAGAGGTGTGTGATGCAATTGTGAATGTTTACATGAATGAGGTTCTTATTTGTCCGACAACACCTGAAGAGTGGAAGGAGTTGCAAGTCAATTTACTAAAAAATGGCAATTTGAACATGCTCTGGGCGCATTGGATGGAAAACATATTGCTATTAGACGACCTCCCAAAGGTGCCTCTGTTTTCTACAACTATATTGGTTATCATTCCATTGTGTTGCTCGCCCTGGTTGACGCTGACTACAAATCTCTCTACATCGACGTGGGTGCCGAGGGATCAGCGTCAGAAGGAGGTTTGTTCCTGCGCACACCTCCATGTTTGTTGTTGGAGAGGAATGACGTTAGTTTGCCTGAACCAAAGCACCTGTCAAATGACGACGAACCAACTCCCTACTTCCTAATTGGGGATGACACGTTTCCACTGAGGAGCTGGATGATGAAGCCATACCCAATGAGAGGCCTAACCGACGACAGACGTATATTCAATTACCGCCTATCAAAAGCAAGGAGAGTAGTTGAAAATGTGTTCGGTATCATGTTTGCCAAGTGAGGAAAGCATAAAGTATCATTGTATTGTCTTGTCTTCAGTATTACTATATTTCGTGAATTGTCTCTCCATTTATTTATCTCACTATACTCTCTCTCTATTTCTCTCTCTCTCTCTCTCAGGTTTTACCCCAAACACTCTTTTTATTTAAATTAATTATTATATTTGTTTATGCCTTTTTATTAGTCCCTGATTTCCTTTGTATTCATTTTGTGTGTCAAAATAAATTGGGCTTAGCTGTTCCCAACGTTAATCCTTCTTAAGATTATAGTAATCTCTCTCACTCTCTTTTTCTCTCTTTATCTTTCTTCCTCACTAGGCTAATTGTCAAACAGCACAGCGGTGTATAATTGGTCCACTCCCCCTTCCAAACGTTAATCCTTCTTAAGGGGACATGGGCCGGTTTTCTGGACCACTTTCTCCCTCATGTTTAGCGCCATTAGTTTTCAGATGTTAAAGAGCATAGCTCATATAATATCATTAATCAGGTATCCCCAGAATCGTAATTGTCAATGTACAACATACTCCTATGTAAACAATTAGGTGGCTGGGTTCTTTATATATATAAATATATGCAATTTTGTGTTTTAGAGGGGGTGAATTTTGTGACGTCACGGTGGGTAATAGAGTACCTATATTTTCATAATAACACCCTCAGTCAAACTCATGTCTTTTGTCTAGATGTGGAGGTGCCAGTTTATCTAATATGTTTCCCAATAATAGCCCCATGGAAAACGAAGGGATGTCTTACCTATCACATAATGATTCATATATTAGTAAATTAAAGTAGAGAACATTGGAAATAACCTAAATTATCCATATTGCCGGAAAAAATACAATTGAATTGGGGTTTCGATTCCTCGCTGGTATCTAGTTAAAATTATCTTATGTATGCCAACACACACAGATCGAGTTCCCAACTACCACCAGACTTTTGCCGTGCTCGAGTATATCTACGTTAATTCTCGGTAATTTTGTGACATATTCCATTAAGACTTCGTTCACAGATGCATTCTGATATTGCGTAAGCGCCAATTACTATTATGCGTGATATAGCGGTAAATTAGGAAGAATACTTCGTATTGAAGGCATTGAGGGATAAGCCTTTACTCAATATTTTTACACAAGTTTCCCATAATTCTATTAAGAAAACGTTGTTGACGCTATTATGGAAATCGTTTTCTTTTTTTAAATGTCGTAGTAAAAATAATAGATGCAATTAGACAGATAGACGGTGATATAAAAAGATAATCTAATTGTATTAGTGGTATAACCTTATTAAGGAACTGTACAAACAAAATTTGTATGATATAAATACGAATGCCGCTCTACTGTACAGTCAAAATGGCGTCTTTGTGGTAACCTGTGTCGGGTACTCTACAATATACACTTACCTTTTATATAGTTTACAATGGGCTATTCGTATGACCATATAGTAGTGCCAATTAAGCACACTTATTGCTAGATCTAGATATATTGATTTCGATATAGTAGCATTTTCTTGCATCTAGTGATATGAATTGTAGTTATATTTTAGGAACTGGGGGTACCCGGCGTTGCCCGGGTTTAAATTCTACTACCATAATCACCATCCATCTATCCATCCATCCATCCATCCATCCATCCATCTATCCATCCATTCATCTATCCATCCATTCATCTATCCATCCATCCATCTATCCATCCATCCATCTATCCATCCATCCATCCATCTATCCATCCATCCATCCATCTATCCATCCATCCATCCATCCATATATCTATCCATCTATCCATCCATCCATCTACCACAATCATCACAATACTACTACTACCATAATCACCGGCCTCGACCTCCCTGTGCCTCATTAAACGGCGACCTCGATTTCGGCTGCTAAATGACCTCCGATTTTGGATCTGACCTCATCCGTACCCCCATTTTAGGGGGCTGCGAACAACTTTCGTTCCATACACCTTTTCGATCGGAGGCCTCCTTCTGCCCCAAACGGCAATTTGTTCGCATTTTTTTCGCTCCCGTATACTACATAAGTTCTGACGAAAATTGTATTAAACAAAAGTGTCTCTGATTTCCACTAAACTCGCCTAAAATCATCTCCAAAGCCTGGGCTTTCCAACGGTGCCCCACACTCCCACCTGGCACCAAAACTGTGGGAGGAGTTTAGTAACAAAGGTCGGGTAACTGTCGGGTAACTGACAGACATTGACCTTTATTTATATAGATATTAGTGATAATAATCGACATTAAAGAGATTGTGGTATTATACTAGCGATTGTTACCAGTAGTGTATTATCTGGCGACATTCTAGCAGCTTTTGAGAACGAATCTAGCGCTATTTTGTTTTTTGTCTTGGTAACGAACTGGTTATTTTCTTCTCTTGGATATTTATTATGAACTCTCAAAGGCTGTAGGTGGGTACAATTGACAAGGGTGGAGGTAAATCTGGAGCCATACATAGAATATAAGCTAATTTAGCAAGGATTGGAGCTGGAATGAGTGTACCATTAGTAAGTCTGTTAAACAAATCCAGGCTAACTTGTGAACCACTGTGAACTGGTCTTAATTTAGCAAGGATTGGAGCTGGAATGAGTGTACCATTAGTAAGTCTGTTAAACAAATCCAGGCTAACTTGTGAACCACTGTCAACTGGTCTTAATTTAGCAAGGATTGGAGCTGGAATGAGTGTATCATTAGTAAGTCTGTTAAACAAATCCAGGCTAACTTGTGAACCACTGTCAACTGGTCTTAATTTCGGTTGTTTTCAAAGATGACCCCTGCTGATGTCATCACCCCCCTTAAAATATAAATATCTATTGTAAATTTGCTTGCTATTTTAGGGTAAACATTATAACAAAACAAAGCACATGTGCATTATTTGGCAAATTAACATGCTTTAAAGAGTGACAAAAACAGGAAGAAATTTTTGGCGAACTATGCCCTTTAACCTCTCCGCGGCGCACAGGGGGTTTTCTACAGGGTAAGACTGTGCGCACCTATGATGATTTTGGGACCTATTGCCAATTTCGATAAAAAGTACATCATCGTGTAGGGAATGTTTGCGTGCATCGGCCCATATATATTTGACCCCCCAAAAAATGTCTGGGGGGGGTAGGGGAACGGTCCGTAGTTGAAAAATGTGGAGCGAATGGCACCGCGCGGCTAGATTGTCATCGAGCGGCGAGATTTCCCGGCCGAATTTTCACGCGCCCAGGGGATAGAAGGAGAGGGAGGAGGGGGTGGGTTACCGCGTATTATCACGTATATCTCCTTTTTCGAGCCCTTTTAGGCTATTTAGAGTATGTATACGTGTGTAGGGCACCCATATAACAATGAATATGCATCATAGTGACCAAAAATTGCAATATATAAGGGAATTATAAGAGAATTTTTAGGCGGGAATGAAGATGTGTTGGAGGTTTGGCGGCAATTTATGAGCTGAGAGTGTGGTTTACGCCATACATATCACATATATCTTGTACGTAGAGCACTGTCATGCTATAATACAGACTTGTACGTATGTATACGTGCCATATATCAAAATATATACCGCATATAGACCAATTCATGCGATATTTACGCACATTATCAATGAGTTTCTATGCGTGAACCAAGGTGTGAGTGAGTTGTGCTGGGAATGAAAGGGGGAGAGGGTGTGTTACGCCATAAATATCACGTAAATCTTGTATTTAGAGCACTCTCATGCTATAATACAGACTTGTACGTATGTATACGTGCCATATATCAAAATATATACCGCATATAGACCAATTCATGCGATATTTACGCACATTATCAATGAGTTTCTATGCGTGAACCAAGGTGTGAGTGAGTTGTGGTGGGAATGAAAGGGGGAGAGGGTGTGTTACGCCATAAATATCACGTAAATCTTGTATTTAGAGCACTCTCATGCTATAATAAAGACGTGTATATATGTAGGCGTCCCATATAACAAGGAATATACCGCATATAGCCCAATTGATGCGATATTTACGCAAATTGTGAATGTGTTTCTAGCAGACGGAAGCCTGAAAGGGTGGGTTGGGGGTGGGTGGGTGGGAGGGAGGCATGCAGGGGTGCAGTGAGTGAGTGAGTGAGTCGTGGAGAGATGGAAGTCAGGCAGATCTCTAGATAGATAACCAGCTTTGTGATAATTGTGGAGGCGCCCCAGGCGTATTGATGTTTGGTATTTTGAACCTTATGTCTACCAGATGGCTGGTGTTCGTTGCCATCAACAGGTCTACAATAACATGAGTCAGGAATGGAGAGAGAGAGAGAGAAACTGAGACATGCGTATGTCGTACGTATAAATGGACTTCAGAATTGCATTTTTATGCAAGCAGACATTGCATTTTAGACACATGTGAAGTACCACAGAAACATGTAGGCCATTGACTGTAAATAAAGTACTATATTATAGACCACCAGCGACGGTGCTGAGTCAACACAGGCAGATTGCCTTTTGTGATAGAGGGCTAAATATAGACTGGTGTCTCCTTACACTTGCGAAAGGGTAGATTGCCACCAGAGAAACGTTTACTTATTTATTTCGAAGTAATATGCAATCTAAATGTATATTCGAGACCTACTGCAATTATTTGTATGACAGTCATGACTATGTATAATCCAATATACGCGCGTAGGCGAGACATAAGAAAGCTGGTTGAGCAATTTTCGACACCCACACAGTTATTATTCATTTTTATTTACAATATTATACAATACAAATGTATTTGTGAAGAGTATTTTATCCATTATTGTATTTATACCAATTTTGTTCCCAGACAGAGCTGCTGTAGCTGGAGCATCAAGGAGCGGCAAGGGTCACCTCGTGACCGCTTGACCGTGTGAAAATGAGTGGAGTCACACTGAGAGGGGCAATTTTGCTGAGTGTTTGGGCAATTTTTGACAGAATAAAGTTATATAATTACTAATTCTTGACAGAGACAATCTTTTATAAACCTTGGCATGATATAATTGATAATCCCATCAATTTACAAACGTAAATTGGTGGGATAATTCATTTTTTTTTGTATATTGTCATTTCGATTGTAGACACAAAGTTTTGAGTGATATTTGGTATGAGCTCCTGTGGCATGGTTGGTAAGGTCGCGGACTGGAAAACTCAAAGTGTCGTAGGCTAGTGGGATCGAATCCAGGAGGGGGTTATGGGGAAGGTTTTATATTGTCTAGAACATTTTTGATAAAAATTTTTTTTTACAAGATCATGCCATTGTATTCAAACAATATGAAATATTCATAGAATATATCATATTGTAAGAATACAATGACATGACCTTGTTTTTTTTTTTTTTTTTTTTATTGTTTTATTTTATTATCTTAGTAGGTTTGACAGGATTTATTGAAACATATTTATTTGTGTACAATTCATTTGAGGTAAGAAAATAATTATATACACATTACTTTGGCTAATAACAAACATATATATTGATATACTAAAACAATAAGGCATATTACATGTAAATCTTTGAAACTTATAAACTAAATAATGAAACATACAATTATATAATGTAAAAGATATATCACAGGGACATCTTTGGAACTTATACATTATATAATATATATGTTACATTATGAGGTAGCGTGATCAATTAGGTCAGGTCAGGTAAGGTAGGGCGCGAGTCCAGGGCAGGGCAGGGCAGGGGGCGAGTCCAGGGCAGGGCAGGTGGCGAGTCCAGGGCAGGGCACGGGGCGAGTCCAGGGCAGGGCAGGGCAGGGGCCGACACTCAGTAGTTCTTGAAGGTGTGGTAGTCCCTGAAGCAGTCACCCAGGCAGAGTGGAACTTTGCACTCGGCGCACATTGAGGTGACTCTTTTCGTGACATGGGGTTTCCTGACACTGGAGCTGCAGACGGTGCACTGCGCCTGCCTGTGGCGAGTGCCAAGCATCTCAGTGTTGATGGGGTAGTGTCTTTCGACACCCAGCTGGATGCGGTCAGGAACGTGATCCCCACGCCATGCCGTACGTCTGTGAGTGGTGGTGCCATACTTCTCCAGGAGTTGGTAGGAGACGTTGTACACGAACTCCCGGAATTTCAGCTTCTGGTTTGGGGCCATATCCTTTTTCACCAACCACAAGTTGTAGGCGTTCAGCATCGTTATGTAAACTAGGTGGAGGAAGAGCTTGTGATACCACTTCACAGTCTTCCTCAGACACTCAACGCCTGACAGCTGACAGTCAGACTTGTCCACCAGGCGCATGTTTTTTGTGTAGTCCACTACCATGTCGGGCTGGTAGATTGTCTTCCTGGTTCGGTAGTGGATTTTGCCAGAATCCACCTGGGCACCTGTGTGGACGGTGGAAAGCAGGTGGACGTCTCGCTTATCCTTCCACTTCAGGGCTATCAGTTTCCCACACTTCTCGAGCTGCTTGTGTAACGGGAAGAAATTGTACTTTCCCTTTTGGTATATGTTGTAAGGTTTGACTTAACTGTAAGACTTTTTCCCCTTCATTCACTCTTCCCTATATTTAAGGGAAATGTATCGTTTAAGAAGGGTTAAGTAACCCTTGTCTATGTAAAGAGGGATTTAGCCTAGATCAGGAGGAGAACTAATATTCTCAAATCTATCTAAAATACTTTAAAGCCTAATTTATCTTTTCACCTCTTCTGTTATTCCCTGTAAAAATCCTTCCTTTTCGAATTTAGAGTAATGCCCCCTTGTGTAAAAAGACCGCCAATTCCTACCCAAGCGACGCCACCCTTTGTGGTCACCCTCCCCTTTTTTGGCGGGATCCCTGGCACTGGCCCTCGGTTCCTCACTGTCGTGACCCCAGGCCTACGAGAGAGACACCTACCTAACCCCCAGTCTCTGTCATCATTCCCCGCTTCTTCTCCGGACTTAGGCTTCCTTTCCCTCCATTCAGAGGTTCGTAATTAAGGTTTATAGTGTTATAAGGTATTGCTTATTCAGTTAAGTAAGTACTAGGTGTGTAATGTAGGAGGTATTACTGTGATTGACAAATTCGTGAACTCGAGCCTACCATCGGGTTGGTCGACAGGCACCCCTCACCTGCCAAGTGCCTACAACCATACAAATTCCCCCATTATCATTGTGTTCAGTAAAACTTAGTCTGTGCACCTTTGCTAAGTGTTTTTCTGATATTTTAGACTTTGTTATTCCAAATTAACGTCAAATTAACTTCGTGTGTAATAATTTCAGTCAGAGGGACGCCATTTGATGGCCTTCCAATTCTTGTGTTTTTCCATAATTCCCGACCAAACTTAGGCTAGCCTATTTTGCTAGTTTGTCTTTCACCGTTTTACATAATCCTGAGGTAGTGTGAGAACACCAGTTAAGAGTAGAATTGAGGACGATGAAGTTGATTAAAATGCTTTTGAAGCTTGACCGCCATTTTAGGATTTAGACCATCTCGCATTTCGGAGAGACGACCAGGTTGAGTAAATTACTAATGTAGCAGTTGTATTGTATGTTTAGAACTTGTTCATTACTTTGAGTTTATAAAACCATGCATTTTGGTAAATATGATTGTATTTTAACGTGTAAATCAGGAAAGGACATTCGTTTGAGATCGTGTCCTTGAGTTTTGTTTACCTTTCGTGTCTCCGACGTTCCAAAGTTAGGCCTATTCAGATAAGTATTTATAACTAACGTCTCCTAGGCCTGGTTATTGGTCATTTTAAATGTTTTTACTGGGTATATAGTGTAAAGAGTTACTTGTTATCTTGATTTAGAGGTCCTCATTTCCCAACCCCAGTACTGTCAAATTTCGGACCCCCATTGGGTCGGGTTTATTTCAGATGATTATTTGTTCTTACCTATTGTTACGGTACTTAAAGTTAACTTGTGAAAAGGCCGTTTAGGTATGGGTACTTGCTGAATTATTATGGTAGGTTATATGATTTTACATTTTTAATTAGCCTAGGCTACCTAACTTTCACCTAATTGGAAGTACAGTAGGCTATTATTAATGATTGTGCTTTTTGAGTGTATTATGAGTATTGATTCCTATGATATAATTATGTTTGACATGGTCTAATGAACAGAGTTGCCTTGCAAGGGATGGAACGCTGTAGTGAGATTCTGGGCAGCTGATTTCAGGGGATAAGTTACTCGAGTTACAGTAGAATTAACGTTTAGCTTTGTTTGAGCCTTGTATAGCACCCTCCGCATTGAGCAGTCCAACCTGTTAAGTTTGACCATGACAATTACCTTTGATTTATGCCATTATTGTATTGATTTGACTCCATAGATATGCTGTGTAATTATGTGTTCCCAATTGTGTGTAGAGTACTGCTGAGTAACATATGTACCTGTACTTAATGAGAGGATCTTTGGATGCCTTAAGAGATTATTTCGGTACTGTACTGTAATGTCATAATTTGATCTGTCATTGTATTTCTGTACTTATATTAGCTCATCTATTTTTATACGTTAATAGGAATCCATGTATTTTTATATGTTTATATTAGCCTATATTTTTTATATGTATTTGTTTTAGTATTACTGTGTGCCGTAATTAGGATATTGATTAACCCCATTATTAAGGGTTAGCTATATGTCAACCGTGGGTTAAGAATGCATTCAACTACCCAGGGAACCAGTTTGGGACGGAGTTGATGTGATGCTGAATTGCTGATGGCGGAGAATCGGAGATTCACCCCTCCCATTGGCTGAGTGCAGGATGCTGAACTCGTGTACTGTACGAGGGTTCAAGGACCGCAGGAAGACGTATGATTACCCCCTATACCCCAGGATACGGTAGGCCGAAGAGACGTAAAGGCAAGCCTGGCCGATACCGGTATCTAGCGGAATTGGGATGTATAATACTGAGAGGAATGGGGTGGATACAGACAGCAATATTCGAGTCCTACTCCTAGGTTAAGAGACTGTCCCAGTACAGTAATGGATTGGTCCCAGGTTAATGGTATAGAGATAATTAGATACGGACCATACGGTACCAATGTTAAGAGTTGTAAACGGTAAAATGTTCCTTCTATTAATATCAAGCTTAAGATTACTGCAATATGTTTGTATCTATCCTCCCGTACCTAATTGGATCTAAATGTGTTGTCAGGAGGGTAAATCGGAGCTGTCAGTATTAAATTGGTCTAAGAGTAGTACCAGTAGCCTAACCGAGAGTCAAAGTCTTGTCAGCCAACATGGAAGGTGAAGTTCTTGATTGGTCTTTGCTAGCCTCAGATTTATCCTACTGTCCTAATGTACCTGAATAAGGAGCATGAGTCACGATTGCATAAAGAATAAGAAAACCATGGGGACGGCCAGTTCACCTGAAGGTGGGCGATCAAATAATTCGAATGAATTACCGTTCCCAAAAACATCCTTATGTGATATCTAGAAAGTAGAGAATATGCTAGGTCTCAGTGGGGTTTTTGTGGTTCTTTGGTCTTATCATCGTGTCGGAGTTGCAGTCTTTCCCCTTCCTCGAAGGATGTTGGATGTGGGTCAACCAAACAGGGTTGTCCTCTCGTTAATTAGAATGCAATAACGGGTTTGTCGTCATCTCTTCCTTTCTATCCTTGAGTACCTATTTTCCACCTTCGCAGCTTAATCTATCTTTTTCTGTCTCTCCCTCCCTCTCTCTCTTGTTGGCAGCAGAAGAAGGGAAGTGAGGAAGTAGGAGAGATACTCCAACTGATATCCATCCCCCCCCCCGTTACAGTGGTGTGCAGCGGTGCGATTTCTTTAGGAGTCCATGGTTTGACATGCTCCTGTTCCGTTCAGGGCTCCTGAATTAATCCCGTACCCCCCGTAGAAGAGACTGTACAGTACTGGTTCTTATACTTTCGCTCGGGTGTTTAGAATCAGTGCGTTGCAGTTGTCATTGTTCACGCTACCAACCCGTGAAATAGTTACCACAAACAGTATTGGCCATGCTACCACATTTCAATACGGTTAGTGTAATATTTCAGGGAATCTTTAAGTGCAGCAGATACCAGCAAGAATCACAGTGACTGTGAAGGAACCGCAAAGTTGAGAAAGCGGTGGTTAGTGTTTTCCGGTTATTAGTTGTCTATCAATTATCCTTCTTTCCTGTCCAAGATGGAGAATCCTGATCCAGAGCCAAGGCACGAGGTGCAAGATGCTTTAGTCAGGAGGAATGAGGAACAAGGAAGTGAAGTGTCACTTGAGGATACGGACAGTTCCCGGTTTGTCACGGTCGACCAGTGGGAGGAAGGTCTGAGTGAAGACAACTCCCAGAATGAAATGGACCAGATGAAAGCCATACTAGAACGATTAGTCGGTGAAATGTCAGCATTGGCAGACCAGGTGCGAGACGTGAGAGACCGAGAGATGTTCCAGAGCCCAACTGGTACTCCACAACCAACCCCCAGCATTAAGAACCTTTCCCCGCCTCCGCCTCTTGCCTTTGCGGACTCTCGCAAATCTGCAACCCCAACACCTCCCACTCCTTCCCCTCCAGTACCCTTGATCCGTAATCCCCCAACCTCACTTTCCCATTCTTCTTCACACCCCCCAGCTCCCCTCCGTCAGCCCTACCACCGACGTAGTGAAGGAATTAGTTCCCGAGATGTACCCATGCTTCACATGGATGAGTTACGATCTTATATGGCTTCCACGAAGATTGAGGTCTTTCAGATGCGGATCGAAGCCTGTATGTCCCATGACGAGGCAAGGTTGAACCTGGCCAAGTTCAAGTTGGATTCCGACCTGGCTGTTCTGGTGCAAGTAGAGACAGCTCAGGGAAAGTTAAAGACTTGGGCAGAGTTCATCCAGTTCCTGAAGCAGTTCTTTCATAAGACGCCAACGATGTCCGAGTCGTTCCGAGAAGCAGAACATAACACGTACGTCCTCTCAGAAGATCCTTATGATTACGTCCAGAAGATGACGTATAGCTATAGTATGATTCAGTCCATGTTCCCAGGGGAAACTTTACCTCCACGCGACCAGTGGCTTAAAATAAGACTCCATGCGACCCTCCCCTTATCCGTTAAGCAACAGGTGGATCGATACATGCCTGTTGAGATACCCCTGAAGGAGTTCCTGAGGCACCTGAACTATGAGCGTCAGCTGCAGAACCATGCGGAACGGATGGTCGCAGGAGGACGGGTTTGTGAAGTAATGAAACACCATGCCCCAGTGACTACACCGCCTCCCAGCAGTAGCCAACCTTCCCTGACGACCCCTCTCCTTCCATCAACGGGAGTGGACGATAGATTCATCCGCCTCCAGGAATCTCTGGCGACCTTGTCACAGGATGTCCAGAGATTAACACGAAGACCTCAGTATACAGGATGCCCCTTCTGTAGAACAAAGGAGCATAACAGGGCGGATTGTCCCCTCCGTCCCCCACGTTTAGCATGTTTCGACTGCCTGAGAGAGAATTGTAGACGTGGGAGACCTGACTGCCCAGGGCGAGAGGGTAGAGCAACAAGGTGACTCGGGACCTCGAACAAATCTCCAACCATTTTCCTCGTAGTAAACCAGAGATCGTGTTGCGCCATGGTAGATACCGGTAGTGAGCTTACGCTCGTTAAGCAGTCCTTGGTGATTGAGTTAGGGCTTCCTATCTCTCTCAGCAAGAATATTCCCGCCCTCTTTGGCATTACCGGTACCTCCCTAAGGATTTTGGGCACGGTCTCCCTGGCGGTATGCGTAGGAATGTCCCAGACAATACAGCACCTGGCGGTGGTGATCCCAGACGACTATATGGACACGGACCTGCTTCTTGGGGTCGACCTTTTGGGTCGCTACCCTATGTTATGGAATCATCCACGTCAGACGCTACGTTGGGGGGATGTTACCTACGACATCCATCATGTTACTACAGGGAAAAGAAAAGCGAGATCTGTTCGCCGAGTCAAGGCTACACTCACTGAGGAGAAGCCCCAGAAAGAAAATTGCATTCGGCTCCCCCGTCGAATGGTGATAGGTCCTTACCAGACTGTTATGCTCCCTGTTATTGTTGGTGAGGACATAAATAGCATTCTTGAAATTCAGCCCCGGAACCCTGCTCTTCAACAAGAACTTCCAATATGTGTGCGAGTTACTAGTGAGGCCGAAGTCTTTCTCCCTTTCGCAAATCCTTCCCGTGGAAGAGTGGTCCTGAAGCCTGGCACCCTCCTAGCCACGTATGAGAAACTGGCAGAGAGTCAGATTCACGATGTACCCCAGTGCATGAAGACCAAAGTAAGTAATGCTATGCTACCTGACATGGATCAGCCCTCCTCCTCGGGGACCCGAGAGGAAAAGTTACAGTCTTTGATTGACAAGTGTCAATGGGACCACTTGGAGGATGGTCAGAAGGGTCAGCTGGGACATGTTCTCAAGGAGCATAATTCGGTTTTCATCTTGAGTGAACACGAATTAGGCACTATGAATGTTCCCCCGGCCCATATTCATGTTTCAGACCCTACACCTACGAGAAGCCCTTTGTATGGAACCCCGGAGAAAGCAAAGCCGATTCTCGCACAAATGTTGAACGACATGTTGAAGAAGGATATCATCGAGCCTTCAACAGCGGCCTGGTTGAGCCCTATAGTCTTAGTTGCTAAACCTGATGGCACCAAGCGCATGTGTTTGGATTATCGTCAGGTCAATACGAGACTACAGGCCGACATCCAGCCACTGCCCAGGTTAGATGAGTTAGTGGAATTGACTACTGGACACAAGTATTATGCTACGCTGGATCTCAAGGACGCATACTACCAGATTCCCCTTGATGATGAGAGCCGAGATCTGACGACTTTCAGCGATGGAGTAGCGTTATATCGTTTCAAGCGGCTACCTTTTGGGCTCAGTTGTAGCCCGGCCATATTCACACGGCAGATGGGTTCGGTCCTGGCTCCCTTGGCAAAGGAAGGCTGGGTCAGAAACTATCTGGATGATGTGCTGCTATGGGCATCTAGTTTTGATGAGCTCCTGACTCGTCTATCTACTCTTTTCAGTCACTTTGCCAAGATGGGCCTGAAATTGAATCTCACTAAGTGCCAATTTGCGCACCCTGAGGTAAAATTTCTGGGCCACCTCATTTCTGAACAAGGGTGTAGACCAGATCCGGAGAACGTCGAAGCTGTGATCAACATGAAGTCCCCCTCGAACGTCAAGGAAATACGGCGATTTTTGGGTATGGCCGGTTTTTACAGGAAGTGCATTCCTCAATTTGCCAAATTTGCAGCTCCCTTAACTGAGTTAACCAAGAAGTATGCCCAGTTTGAATGGTCCTCGGAGTGTGAAGAGGCGTTCCAAAAGCTGAAGACCTTGTTAGTTAGTGCACCTGTTCTAGTGAAGGCGGACATGCACCGCAAGTTCCTTCTGCATACAGATGCTTCTGGTACTCATGTGGGCGCCGCGTTGATGCAACCTCAGTCAGACGGCACCTTGCGGCCCGTGGGGTATTTTAGTAAGAAGTTGAAGCCCGCTGAAACTCGCTACTCCACCACTGATCGTGAAGCTTTAGCCGTAGTATTAGCATGTAGACAGTTTCACCACTACTTGTGGGGAGTCCGTTTCAACCTCATGACGGATCATCAGCCATTGGTGTCAGCCTTTACGAAGAAGACTAAGTCGGCTCGCATGAGTCGGTGGAGTCTAGAGATGAGAGAGTATAGGTTTGACATCAGTTACAAGCCGGGTCCTAAGAATTATGTTGCCGACCAGTTAAGTCGACCCGTGAGAGCAGTGAGGTGGGAACAGGATCAGAAATGGTTAGGTAAGACCAGCGCCGAGATGAGGGAGTTGCAGTGTCAGGAGGCCCGATGGAAGGATCTCATAGTTTTCCTCGAAGGTGGGGCCTTACCTAAGCATCGCTATCCTCGAGCCACGTTCGATCAGTTTGTAGTGGACCAAGGAGTTCTTTATTTTGTAGTGGCTAAGTCGGACGGAAGTCTGCATTACTTTCTAGTTGTGCCGAGTGAGCTGAAGAAAGCTGTGTTGAATCTGGCACATGACCAAGAGTCTGGTCATCTGGGTAGATTTAAGAGTATCATGAAGGCCGAGTCGCTGTTTTACTGGCCTAATTTACGTAGTGATGTAAGTACTTATGTTAGGGAGTGTTCGGTCTGTCAGCAGTATAAGGGCACCCAAGGACTCCAGCAGCGCTGGCAGGAATTGCCACCCGTTAAGCAACCTTTGGAGAGAGTCAGTGTTGATCTTACGGATATGACGGCAGGATCCCAGGGGTATCGTTACATTCTGACAGTAACCGATCACTACAGTAGATTTGTAAGGTTCTATAAGTTAAGGTCCAAGGTCTCGGCGGAGGTCTGTGGGAAGTTCCGAGAGTACTTATGCGATTTCGGGTCGCCTCAGACCCTCCTCTCTGATAATGGTGGAGAGTTTACCTCGCAACAGTTCCGAGATTTATGCACTTCATTTAATATTAAGTTGGGATATGTGACTCCTTATCACCCGCGTGGGAACAGTGTGACCGAACGGATGCATCGGACATTAAAGACGGTCTTAGCAACCTTGTGTAAAGGGCACCCCTTAAGGTGGCCCCAGTATGTAGGCGAGTGTCAGCGCGTTTTGAACTGTGCAGTGCATGTGACGCTAGGGGAACAACCTCATTTTGCGTTCTTTGGTCGTTACGCTCCCAGACAATTAGGTGCAGCGTTACCATCAATAGAAAATGAGGAACGCCAAGAGGCTATGTCCGTCGCGAAAGAGGTCCTGGAACAGACCTCACTGACCATGGCCAGGAAGTTTAGAGACGTGGCTAATCGGAACCGCCGGAATGAAAAGGTCAATGTGGACGACATGGTATGGATCAGGAACGAGAATCCACTACCCGGGACTAGCCAAAAGTTGAACGCAAAGTGGGTGGGTCCCTTTAGAGTCACGGAAGTAGTCCGAGACGGGGCTGCGTATAAGCTAGTAAATCCCTATACGGGTGTGTTTATGAAAAGGGCCGCAGAGAAAGTGAAACCGTTCGTGGGTGAGGAGTATTGGCAGGTAGAGCAAGTTGAAATGCCGGTTGAGGAAGACTATCAACCTGAGATTTTAGCACCCAGAGCCCGTCAGCCGGCCCGGCGTTATATAGAATCTTGTTAGAGTGTACAGTAGAGTCCCTGTTGTGGTCGTCTTGTTGTGTACTCCCCTGTGGCCCCCGCATGGTTAATTAATCTTTCCGGTCAAACCCCCGTGCAGCGAAACTTTAAGAGACGTAGGTGCCTAGGTTTTGTAGAACGTCATACAGGTGATTGGGACTAGGGTGGTGGCGTTCCCATCAGGACGTGCTGTTGGCTCTGAGTACCTTTATGGTTGACTGGGGTTATACTCCTTTCGTCCCGAGGCTCAGCCAGCGCACAGAGTGTGAAGGGACTCCCACGATACGGGCGTCCACGCTGCTCTCTAGTCTGGTCTCCTGGGGTTTTCCAAGCAATAAAGGGGTGGAGAGAGGCTGTCTCTACGGGGACAAGATAGTGCCTGGTTGGCACTCTCCTGAAAAGGAGGGACACTTTATAGAGTGGTAGTGATTTGCTGTTGAAGGAAGGGACGCCCCACAGGCAGAGTACAGTACAGTAATGATGTGTCAGATTCTAAGACGTTGGGTATAGACTGCGAGCTCTGGGCATGGTAAGATGCCAGGCGGATCAGAAATTCTGCTGTAATAAGTTAAGGCTGGATTAATTGGTAACTGTATAATGTTTATGTTGATGAAAGAGTGAATGAGGTAAAAAGTCTTCAAAGAAAAGGTAGAGCTGTGTAACGGGAAGAAATTGTACTTTCCCTTTTGGTATATGTTGTAAGGTTTGACTTAACTGTAAGACTTTTTCCCCTTCATTCACTCTTCCCTATATTTAAGGGAAATGTATCGTTTAAGAAGGGTTAAGTAACCCTTGTCTATGTAAAGAGGGATTTAGCCTAGATCAGGAGGAGAACTAATATTCTCAAATCTATCTAAAATACTTTAAAGCCTAATTTATCTTTTCACCTCTTCTGTTATTCCCTGTAAAAATCCTTCCTTTTCGAATTTAGAGTAATGCCCCCTTGTGTAAAAAGACCGCCAATTCCTACCCAAGCGACGCCACCCTTTGTGGTCACCCTCCCCTTTTTTGGCGGGATCCCTGGCACTGGCCCTCGGTTCCTCACTGTCGTGACCCCAGGCCTACGAGAGAGACACCTACCTAACCCCCAGTCTCTGTCATCATTCCCCGCTTCTTCTCCGGACTTAGGCTTCCTTTCCCTCCATTCAGAGGTTCGTAATTAAGGTTTATAGTGTAATAAGGTATTGCTTATTCAGTTAAGTAAGTACTAGGTGTGTAATGTAGGAGGTATTACTGTGATTGACAAATTCGTGAACTCGAGCCTACCATCGGGTTGGTCGACAGGCACCCCTCACCTGCCAAGTGCCTACAACCATACAAATTCCCCCATTATCATTGTGTTCAGTAAAACTTAGTCTGTGCACCTTTGCTAAGTGTTTTTCTGATATTTTAGACTTTGTTATTCCAAATTAACGTCAAATTAACTTCGTGTGTAATAATTTCAGTCAGAGGGACGCCATTTGATGGCCTTCCAATTCTTGTGTTTTTCCATAATTCCCGACCAAACTTAGGCTAGCCTATTTTGCTAGTTTGTCTTTCACCGTTTTACATAATCCTGAGGTAGTGTGAGAACACCAGTTAAGAGTAGAATTGAGGACGATGAAGTTGATTAAAATGCTTTTGAAGCTTGACCGCCATTTTAGGATTTAGACCATCTCGCATTTCGGAGAGACGACCAGGTTGAGTAAATTACTAATGTAGCAGTTGTATTGTATGTTTAGAACTTGTTCATTACTTTGAGTTTATAAAACCATGCATTTTGGTAAATATGATTGTATTTTAACGTGTAAATCAGGAAAGGACATTCGTTTGAGATCGTGTCCTTGAGTTTTGTTTACCTTTCGTGTCTCCGACGTTCCAAAGTTAGGCCTATTCAGATAAGTATTTATAACTAACGTCTCCTAGGCCTGGTTATTGGTCATTTTAAATGTTTTTACTGGGTATATAGTGTAAAGAGTTACTTGTTATCTTGATTTAGAGGTCCTCATTTCCCAACCCCAGTACTGTCAAATTTCGGACCCCCATTGGGTCGGGTTTATTTCAGATGATTATTTGTTCTTACCTATTGTTACCGGTACTTAAAGTTAACTTGTGAAAAGGCCGTTTAGGTATGGGTACTTGCTGAATTATTATGGTAGGTTATATGATTTTACATTTTTAATTAGCCTAGGCTACCTAACTTTCACCTAATTGGAAGTACAGTAGGCTATTATTAATGATTGTGCTTTTTGAGTGTATTATGAGTATTGATTCCTATGATATAATTATGTTTGACATGGTCTAATGAACAGAGTTGCCTTGCAAGGGATGGAACGCTGTAGTGAGATTCTGGGCAGCTGATTTCAGGGGATAAGTTACTCGAGTTACAGTAGAATTAACGTTTAGCTTTGTTTGAGCCTTGTATAGCACCCTCCGCATTGAGCAGTCCAACCTGTTAAGTTTGACCATGACAATTACCTTTGATTTATGCCATTATTGTATTGATTTGACTCCATAGATATGCTGTGTAATTATGTGTTCCCAATTGTGTGTAGAGTACTGCTGAGTAACATATGTACCTGTACTTAATGAGAGGATCTTTGGATGCCTTAAGAGATTATTTCGGTACTGTACTGTAATGTCATAATTTGATCTGTCATTGTATTTCTGTACTTATATTAGCTCATCTATTTTTATACGTTAATAGGAATCCATGTATTTTTATATGTTTATATTAGCCTATATTTTTTATATGTATTTGTTTTAGTATTACTGTGTGCCGTAATTAGGATATTGATTAACCCCATTATTAAGGGTTAGCTATATGTCAACCGTGGGTTAAGAATGCATTCAACTACCCAGGGAACCAGTTTGGGACGGAGTTGATGTGATGCTGAATTGCTGATGGCGGAGAATCGGAGATTCACCCCTCCCATTGGCTGAGTGCAGGATGCTGAACTCGTGTACTGTACGAGGGTTCAAGGACCGCAGGAAGACGTATGATTACCCCCTATACCCCAGGATACGGTAGGCCGAAGAGACGTAAAGGCAAGCCTGGCCGATACCGGTATCTAGCGGAATTGGGATGTATAATACTGAGAGGAATGGGGTGGATACAGACAGCAATATTCGAGTCCTACTCCTAGGTTAAGAGACTGTCCCAGTACAGTAATGGATTGGTCCCAGGTTAATGGTATAGAGATAATTAGATACGGACCATACGGTACCAATGTTAAGAGTTGTAAACGGTAAAATGTTCCTTCTATTAATATCAAGCTTAAGATTACTGCAATATGTTTGTATCTATACTCCCGTACCTAATTGGATCTAAATGTGTTGTCAGGAGGGTAAATCGGAGCTGTCAGTATTAAATTGGTCTAAGAGTAGTACCAGTAGCCTAACCGAGAGTCAAAGTCTTGTCAGCCAACATGGAAGGTGAAGTTCTTGATTGGTCTTTGCTAGCCTCAGATTTATCCTACTGTCCTAATGTACCTGAATAAGGAGCATGAGTCACGATTGCATAAAGAATAAGAAAACCATGGGGACGGCCAGTTCACCTGAAGGTGGGCGATCAAATAATTCGAATGAATTACCGTTCCCAAAAACATCCTTATGTGATATCTAGAAAGTAGAGAATATGCTAGGTCTCAGTGGGGTTTTTGTGGTTCTTTGGTCTTATCATCGTGTCGGAGTTGCAGTCTTTCCCCTTCCTCGAAGGATGTTGGATGTGGGTCAACCAAACAGGGTTGTCCTCTCGTTAATTAGAATGCAATAACGGGTTTGTCGTCATCTCTTCCTTTCTATCCTTGAGTACCTATTTTCCACCTTCGCAGCTTAATCTATCTTTTTCTGTCTCTCCCTCCCTCTCTCTCTCTTGTTGGCAGCAGAAGAAGGGAAGTGAGGAAGTAGGAGAGATACTCCAACTGATATCCATCCCCCCCCCCGTTACACTTGTATTTCTGCCCCTTTCGTCGCCTTCTTCGCACATGCCTCTCGCGGTGTTCCTGGGCCAGGTCGTCTTCTGAAGGTGTGTCACTGGAGGAGGCATCTGTGAGAGGAATGACATCACCTGTGAACTTTGGCATAAACTTTCTTGTCTTTCTGACAGTCCCACATGACCCCGTTTGGTTGTCATAAAGAAACTGGCAGAGAGCAGGAGAAGTATACCAGTTGTCAGTGTAGATGATGTGGCCTTTGCCCAGGTAAGGTGCCAACATTTTCCTGACGATGGCACCTGACATGCCCATGGGGTCATTGGCAGCGGCTTTCGGTACGTCAATGTCAGTTCCTGTATACACGATCATGTCAAGCACTATTCCAGTTTCACAGTCGCACAACACGAAGAGCTTGATTCCGAACCTATGCCTCTTCAAGGGGATATACTGCTTGAAAACAAGACGTCCTTTAAGAGCACGAGCGACTCATCAATCACCAAATTGAGGAAGGGGTAAAAGTATTTCCTATACCTCTCCAACAACATGGTGAACACATCCCGAACTTTCCATATCCTGTCAATCCTGTTAGGATTTTCGTTGTCTGCAAAGTGCATAAATCTTAGCAGCAACAAAAATCTGTCACGAGTCATGAACTTATTGAAAGTTGGGGTGGCGATGAGAGGGTTGTGCTTCCAATAGTGTTGCAACACATGCTTCTTGATCAGAGGCATGAGGAACAACAAGGCAAAGAACGTCAGAAATTCTTCCACAGTCGTATCCACCCAGCCTCGTATTCTCGCTTTTGGAGAAAGGACGTCCAATCTGCCAAACACCCACCTGTAGTAGGCGTTTGTTTGGGCAACGATGTACGTCATTACCTCCATGTCGAAAAAAGCGAGGAAGAAGTCGCTTTCGTTCGCTTGATCATCACAGGGCCAGTCGTCAGTTGTTCCTGACGTCCCAGGATTGAACTGGGGCACGTCAGGTACAAAATTGACCCCGTCAGACCAATCGAACGAAGGCAGCTCAGGGATCGGAATGTCGTCTGCGTCTGCTTCATCGTCTGAAATATCGCTTCCATGGTCGCGATACAGCACTTCATCATCATTACCCTCCTCTTCACTTGACAGACGATGCCCTTCCTCATTTTCGTCACCGACGTCGGTCTCACTCCCACTGTCCACTCCCAAATCCCCCCACCCTTGGTCCCGTGCTAGGGCTTCGTCGTCGAAACCCGGGCTGCCAATGTCCTGCGAATCACCATCAAACAGCAGGGCGGCATACCTAGATGGTGTCAGAGTTTTCCGGGTCACTTTGGCACGTGCGGGAGTCTTATGGACAGGGACAGCAGAGGCGGTGGCAGGGGCGGCGGCAGGGGCGGCGGCAGGGGCGGCGGCAGCGGCGGCGGCAGGGGCAGCAGTGGTGCGTGGCCTTGATGGCAAGATGATGGTGGTGCCTGTCGCCCTTCTCTCTGTTCCTTGGGCAGGGGCGGCATGGGCAGCAGGGGCAGCAGTGGTGCGTGGCCTTGATGGCAAGATGATGGTGGTGCCTGTCGCCCTTCTCTCTGTTCCTTGGGCAGGGGCGGCATGGGCGGCAGGTGCAGCAGGGCCGGCAGGGACACCAGGGCCAGCAGTCGCTTTCCCAGTCGCTTTCCCTCTCCCTTTCCCCTTCCCCTTCCCTGTTCCTTGGGCAGGGGCGGCAGGGGCGGCAGGGGCAGCAGGGGCGGCAGGGGCAGGGGCAGCAGGGGCAGCCGGGCCAGGGGCGGCTGGTGGTGGTGGTGGTGGTAGGGGCACTGTGGCTGGCGTACGGGTTCTCTTCCCTACGCCCGTGCCTTTCATTTTTCCTGCCCCCGCAGGTAATGCAGCCCTAGGGCGGCCTCCTGCGTCGCTGGTACCGGTGGCAGGGGTGGCAGGGGTGGCAGTGGTGGCAGTGGTGGTAGTGGTTGTTGCAGTGGCCTGGGTCGTGGTGGCAGTGTCCCGAAAGACCAATGACCTCTGTGCCATTGCCCTGCTTGCACGTGTTTTTCGTGCTTTGGGTGCTGGTGCTTCGTCCTCTGAGCTGTAGGGCGTGTCGTACTGGTAGCTAGGGTCTTTGGCAGCCACCCTCTGCCTTCCACGGCGGCTAACACCACCAGAAGGAGGGCTGGTTGTGTCATCAGGGAGCGAGCGTGAGGGACGTGTGGGCTCCATGACTAGTGCGTGGTTACTGGCGCGGTGGTGCTTGCCTGAGTGCGGGGCGAGCGTTTGGCGGGGTGGTATCGAGAGTTGACATGTAGTACTATACCCACACCAATTTTCAGCCGCCTGGCTATAAACGCGCGGTTTTGGTACGTGTTCAAAGTCTCCGCTCTTAAGAGTCTCCCCGCAGTGCGCTGGGGGAACTCTTATGAGTCTCCCCGCAGCTCCCGGGTTAAGATGTTTGCCCCATTAGTTAGTCGATTTTAAGACCTTTCGCCCCATTTCTGCATCACTATTTAGACCCTTCGTGCTATTTAGGTGTCGATTTTTTCCCTGGCAAACGATAGTGAGCCTGTAATGTTGGAAGAACCGGCCTTCGGCCGGGAATTTTTTCTACCGAAAAATGTACAATTTAATCTAGAAGGGGGATCTAATGGATGTTTTTTTTTTGTAATTTGATGGAGGTCTAAGGAGGAAACTAGAAAAATAATGAATACATGCAAAAATAATGAATACATGCAAAAATAATGAATACATGCAAAAATAATGAATACATGCAAAAATCGCCCAAAACGTGAACCATCCCCATTATAGTAATCTCTCTCACTCACTTTATTTTGTTTTCTCTCTCTCTCTTTCTATCTCTATCTGCCTTCCCCAATAATTGCCAAACAGCCAAGTGGTGTGTAATTGGTCCAATTAAATCCTCGTTAGGATTTCGTATGTCAAAATGTCTCTCTCTCTCTCTCTCTCTCTCTCTCTCTCTCTCTCTCTCTCTCTCTCTCTCTCTCTCTGTGTCTCTCTCTCTAAGTTTCCATAATATATATCTGTCATTAATACATTTTCTTTGCCTTTCTCCAAATAGGTATCGGTGTCTCCTGACAACAATACCATTTCATCCTGATAGAGTGGAGTCTGTTGTGATGACATGTTGCTGCCTGCACAACATGCAACGAATACGGAATCCTTCCGACCGCGAAGGGATCGTTGAAAAGGACGATATTGAAGCAGGACGCATAAACCGCATGGGGCAGCCGGTACTCGAAAAAACGGCACAGGAAAAAAAGGAACGTGAAAAAAGGCACTGGAAAAAAAAATCACAAATTACGGACTAGGAAAAAATGGCACATACAACAATACGTTGTATTAAGAAGTAATAGATCAATAAAATGTGTTTCGTTGCAATATGCAATATTGCATAATGTAATTATATATATCTGGTAGTGTACTCACCATAGGTTAGGTTAGGTTAGGTTACGTTAGGTTAGCACTTAAGAAACCGGAATTCTGCATAAGGCCGACCGGCCCACACGAGGCAGATCCAATTCACACCCATCCCATTTCATTCATATGATTATCAAGTTTGCACTTAAAATGTTCTACCGTTCCTGAGCTAACCACACACTTCCACAACTCTGTTCCCAAACCAGTGTTTACCTATATCTTTTCTAAAGCAAAACTTATCCAGTTTGAAGCCATTTGAACAGGTTATCTTGCCATTATTAAGCCTTAATACCTTATTTCTATCTCCCTTATTTATACCTTTCATCCACTTAACCACCTATATCATATCTCCTATACATCTTCGTCTTTCTAATGAATGCAAGACAGGGGTTCTCAGCCTCTCCTCATATGAAAAATGTCTAACAATGTGGATCATTTGCGTCATTTTTCGTAGGACTGCCTCCAGAGAGTCAATATCCATTCTATAATAAGGACACCAACATTGAACAGCATAGTCCAAGTGAGGTCTCACATTAGGTTAGGTTAGGTTAAATAGAAATATAGTGTAATTAAATTAAAATATAGAAGTACAACAAATATAACTAATATATTAAAATTATATAATTCTTGAATAATAAATAATTTAAGAATAAATCATGGATTTATGATAATACAGTGGGTAATACAGTTGAAGGCACATGATATCCTAGACCGTATCGGACCCCTGCCTTGAAACACTGCAACCAAAAATGGCAAAAGCCTGCGTGAATATTTGTGTGGGTACTACAGTATAATATTTGTGTGGGTACTACAGTATAATATTTGTGTGGGTACTACAGTATAATATTTGTGTGGGTACTACAGTATAATATTTGTGTGGGTACTACAGTATAATATTTGTGTGGGTACTACAGTATAATATTTGTGTGGGTACTACACTATAATATTTGTGTGGGTACTACAGTATAATATTTGTGTGGGTACTACAGTATAATATTTGTGTGGGTACTACAGTATAATATTTGTGTGGGTACTACAGTATAATATTGTGTGGGTACTACAGTATAATATTTGTGTGGGTACTACAGTATAATATTTGTGTGGGTACTACAGTATAATATTTGTGTGGGTACTACAGTATAATATTTGTGTGGGTACTACAGTATAATATTTGTGTGGGTACTACAGTATAATATTTGTGTGGGTACTACAGTATAATATTTGTGTGGGTACTACAGTATAATATGTGTGTGGGTACTACAGTATAATATTTGTGTGGGTACTACAGTATAATATTTGTGTGGGTACTACAGTATAATATGTGTGTGGGTACTACAGTATAATATGTGTGTGGGTACTACAGTATAATATTTGTGTGGGTACTACAGTATAATATTTGTGTGGGTACTACAGTATAATATTTGTGTGGGTACTACAGTATAATATTTGTGTGGGTACTACAGTATAATATTTGTGTGGGTACTACAGTATAATATTTGTGTGGGTACTACAGTATAATATTTGTGTGGGTACTACAGTATAATATTTGTGTGGGTACTACAGTATAATATTTGTGTGGGTACTACAGTATAATATTTGTGTGGGTACTACAGTATAATATTTGTGTGGGTACTACAGTATAATATTTGTGTGGGTACTACAGCATAATATTTGTGTGGGTACTACAGTATAATATTTGTGTGGGTACTACAGTATAATATTTGTGTGGGTACTACAGTATAATATTTGTGTGGGTACTACAGTATAATATTTGTGTGGGTACTACAGTATAATATTTGTGTGGGTACTACAGTATAATATTTGTGTGGGTACTACAGTATAATATTTGTGTGGGTACTACAGTATAATATTTGTGTGGGTACTACAGTATAATATTTGTGTGGGTACTACAGTATAATATTTGTGTGGGTACTACAGTATAATATTTGTGTGGGTACTACAGTATAATATTTGTGTGGGTACTACAGTATAATATTTGTGTGGGTACTACAGTATAATATTTGTGTGGGTACTACAGTATAATATTTGTGTGGGTACTACAGTATAATATTTGTGTGGGTACTACAGTATAATATTTGTGTGGGTACTACAGTATAATATTTGTGTGGGTACTACAGTATAATTCACCACGAGGCAGTGTTTCTTGGCATGACCAACAACTCCTAATGTCATGGTTCAACAAAGCAACAAAAAAAACATCTTTAATCTATTCAATAAAGTGTATGTGTTTGTTTATTTAATTTCCTTTTACAATTTATGTAATAAGATGTATAGTGATTGGCGCTTTTGCTAAATAAAACATGTATGTCTATCTATTTTTGCTAAATAAAACATGTATGTCTATCTATTTTTGACACAAAGTGTTTGGCCGTTGATTTTAATGCAATACATATAAATGGAAAGCAATATGGAGGAAAATAATAGTAATACGTAAAACACAGTCCCTGTCAATGTACGGTCTTCCTCATTTCTTGTTGTGGAACATAAAAAAATGAAATATTGATCAGGCTTAGTCGGCCACTTGACCTGAAATCTGCTTTTGGGGGTATTTATCTGTGACACATTTAAACGAGTTCCAGATATCTAATATGAGTAGTTGGCTTTAAAAGGAAATTTGTTTCTGTTCTATTTGTATTTATGGTTGTGGAAAGACTGGCGGATATAGAGGAATTCAATGTTTATTAATATATGTTTTAGATTAATTAATTGTTACTGTGCTTTTCACTTTCCTAAGTTTCACTTCTACCTACAAAGTTCAAAGTATTTCTTTGTATATTCTGAGGATAGTCTATTAGACTATCCTCATTGATTGATTGTTGGCCATTGATGTTTCACTACATACATTACTGATAATTGTTTAACTATTTCGCGGAATGTAAGAAAATCACAAAGCTATAAATATAGGAAATGAAAATCACAAAGCTATAAATATAGGAAATGAAAATCACAAAGCTATAAATATAGGAAATTAAAACCACAAAGCTATAAATATAGGAAATGAAAAAAAACATATAGATTATGTCATTCATTCTTAGTATTGAACTGTTAACCATATATATATATATATATATATATATATATATATATATATATATATATATATCGGTATATATATATATATATATATATATATATATATATATATATATATATATATATATATATATATATATATATATGTGTGGAATTTTCTTTAATAGTTTTGTTTATGTGTTCATGTTTTAAAGTACACTTTTTCTTCCTTCAATAGTACTTATATATTATTGTTTATGTTGAATTATATCTTCAGCACACTTAGCTTATTTATTTTGCTTTTCTGTTACATCCTTTTGTCCTTATTACAGAATGGACATGGATTCGTTGGAGAGAATACAACGAAGAATGACAAAAATTATTCATAATATTAGAAATCTACCATATGAAGAAAGGCTGAACAAATTAGGTTTACATTCGTTAGAAAGACGCAGAGTTAGAGAGGATATGCTAGAAGTGTTCAAGTTGGTTACTGGGATTAATATAGGGGACATGAAAGATGTACTGAAGCTCAGTGATAGCGAAAGAACTCGAACAAATGGTTTCAAATTAGATACATTTCGTTTCAGAAAAGATATAGGCAAATATTGGTTTGGTAACAGAGTTGTAGACATGTGGAATAGGCTACCGGGTGATATGGTAGGATCAAGAACGATAGGGAGCGTTAACATAATATTAGATAGGTATATGGACGAGATGGGTTGGGTGTGAGGGGGGATCTGCCTGGTGTGGATCAATCGGCGCTCTGTAGACCCCCGTAATCTTGTGTTGATCTCTGACCGTTTTGGTGAGGTCGGTCCTCATGGTATTAATGAGCTGGGCTTATAATTAGGGTTGAGTGTGAGAGGGATCTGCCTTGTGTGGCCCAATCGGCTTTCTGCAGACTCCCATTTCTTATGTTCTTATGTCCTTATATTTTTATTCTTGTATTATGAACTGTATAATACATGTGTTTATATACCTTTCCCTTCAATAACAGTATATACAGTACAGTATGTTACTTTCCCTTCAATAACAGTATATACAGTACAGTATGTTACTTTATATACCTTTCCCTTCAATAACAGTATATACAGTACAGTATGTTACTTTCCCTTCAATAACAGTATATACAGTACAGTATGTTACTTTCCCTTCAATAACAGTATATACAGTACAGTATGTACATCGCTATCCTCTATCCATAAAATACTACTCTTCCCACTACATATCATACATGTAACACCATACACTTACCTTATAAATATGGCAGTACAATTGTTAAGAGCAAACCTGGTGGTCCCTTGGATATCCACCCCCGGCAGGGTTGGGTTATTGACACAGGGCCCTCCCGGTCGTCATCATGCGACTGTGTCAAGAGCATTGCAACGTCCCAAAGCTGCTTGTCAGTACAGCTATTTCTTTAGTAATATAAGGGGACTTCACTCTAACATCAATTCTGTACACCAATTTCTTCAAGCAGAATCCCCTACTCTCTTTTTTTGACAGAGACTCAAGTAACATCCACATCTGACACATCTAGATTTAATTTTCCAGGTTATCAACTGCTCCAAAATTTCAGACCTAAAGGTGGTGTATGTTGCTTCGCAAAATCTGAAATTGCCCTGGAGGAGGTTACTAGTTTCAATTGTCCCTATTTTGATTATTCTATATACAAATTAATTTCTGCTGGTAAATTTAAATATATATGTTGCATCTACCGTTCCCCAAATACTCCTCCAGAGCAAAGTCTTTTTGATTCTCTGTCCTCACAACTCAGTGTCCTCAACTTAAATGCTTCTTCTGAAATCACTGTGTTGGGTGATTTTAATGTCCATAATGTTGAATGGCTCACTCATTCAGCCAGGACTGATGATGCTGGTCTTGAATGTGAGCTATTTGCAGACTCATTTAATCTCATTCAACTAGTCAACCAACCCACCCGTGTACCAGATAATCCTAATCATAATTCCCACCTACTGGACTTATTTTTAACAACCAATTCAGAAAATTATGATGTTACAGTGAGGTCCCCACTTGGATCTTCTGATCACTGTCTGATACAGGCCACCTGTTTATCACCTACCACACCTTCCCACTCTGAACCTGTTTTGGTGACTAAATGGCATTACGATAGGGCAGACTGGGAGGGTCTTCAAGGTTTCTTTATTGATATTCCCTGGACCTCTTTTTTTTCTAATGATGCACACTCCACCTTGAGCCACATACAAGATTTTGTAAAAATTGGAATGGAAACTTGTATTCCTCATCAAAAGTACAGTAAAAGATCTAATTCACCTAAATGGTTTGACCATAATTGTGCTAGAGTAACTGAACAAAAAGCAATAGCCTACAATGCATTCACGAGATCAAAAACACATGAAGCCTTTAATTACTTTAGAAACATCAGAAATCATGCCAAAACTGTATTAAACCTAACTAAATCAAACTTTCTCCATAAGCAGGCAAATAAACTTCTAAATAATCCAAATGATAACAAAATATTTTGGTCTACTCTTAACTCATTCAAATCCAACTTCACTACTGCTTCATCCATTCCACCATTAAAATCTCCGACTGGCAATCTTGTAAGTGACCCACGAGGTAAAGCTAACCTTCTTGCGGATATTTTCTCCACCAACTCAACCTTAGATGATATAAATCAAGATGTCCCTGTACTTAATTTTAATTCGCCTGAAATTCCCTCACTTAAGATCCACACCAGACATGTCAAACCTATTTTGCAGAATCTCTCAGTAGATAAGGCTCCTGGTCCAGATGAAATTCCTCCAATAGTACTTAAGAATTGCTCCTTGGTGCTCGCTCCTGTATTGGCAAAAATTTTCCGTCTGTGTACTCATACCTCATGCTTCCCAGTACCCTGGAAAGAAGCAAACATCCATCCAGTTCCTAAAAAAGGTGCCTCTTCAGATCCATCAAACTACAGACCAATAGCTATAACTTCCACTCTTGGCAAAGTTTTTGAAATTATATTAAATAATCACATAATTAAGCATCTGGAGAATAATAAATTAATCAGTGATAGGCAATATGGTTTTAGACGATGTCGATCAACTGCAGACATTCTTTGCCTTCTTACGCATCAAATCAACCAAGCTACAGACCAACATGGTGAAACACATACAATAGCACTGGATATATCAAAGGCATTTGATAGAGTCTGGCATCGATCCTTATTGTCGAAGATGTCACACTACGGCCTTGCATCATTAGTTCCACTAATTTCTTCTTATCTTCATAACAGAAAAATACGTGTAATGGTAGATGGCCTTTATTCTCAATTTCACTCAATAAATGCTGGTGTTCCCCAGGGATCAGTTTTGGCCCCAACTCTGTTCCTCATTCATATCAATGATCTCATATCTACCACTCATAATCCAATACATTCCTACGCAGATGACTCAACACTCCACAGTTCCTTCTCATTTACCAATTCTTTCACCCAACCCGATCTTATAAATTCAAAAATAAACACTGCAATTTCTCTGAACCAGGACCTTTCTAGAATTAATGAATGGGGACAAGAGAATCTAGTTTCCTTTAATGCACAGAAAACCAAGTACATTCAATTTTCTAACCGACAGAATCTCACTGACTCCCATATATTTTTTAATGATGTAAATATTCCCACTTCCCCTAGTATTGACATTCTCGGTGTAACATTAACTACTAACTTGAGCTGGACACATTATGTTAGAAGCATTGCTAAGAATGCCTCTAAAAAACTGGGACTCCTGTACAGAGTTCGAGAATTCTTCACTGACGAGCAGTTGGCCGTAATATATAAAAGTCATGTGCGCTCTCAGATGGATTACTGTTCACCTCTGTGGGGTGGAAGTGGAGTGGTTGCATTGAGGCAGTTGGACAAAATTCAAAATAAAGCTATTAGATTAATCAATAACCCTGCAATCACACAGGACCTTCCTACATTAGCCATACGAAGAAACGTTGCGTCCCTTGCATTATTCTACAGATATTTTCACAGCAATTGTTCCGAGGAACTTGCTTCAATTGTGCCGCCTCTCCACATCTTTCCCCGTAGAACTAGGGCAGCTGAGAGCTCCCATGAATTTACACTTTCTCCTCCACAATGCAGAACTTCTGCTTATCAGAATTCATTTATCCCCAGAGCTACTACTCTTTGGAATTCACTTCCCTCGAATTGCTTTCCACAAACTTACAATCTACAAATGTTTAAATCCAGTTGTTACAAACATTTTATGAATGGAGGATGCCTTTAGGCACATGGACCTTTTTGTTTTATCTGTGTTTTTCCTTCCTCCGTTCATTGTCTCTTAAAAAAAAAAAAAAAAAAAATCAAAGGTAGGCATACGGTTACCACAGGGCATATGATCATTAGGCGGAACACGCTCACGCTCCACTTGGACTCTCTCTCTCTCTATTTGGTTCCTCTCTCTCTCACTTTCACGCTCCATTTCTAACCTCATTCTCTCTCTTTGATCTTCGCATTGCATTCTCTCTCTTTCAACCTCAAGTTGCATTCTAGCAAGTTCGAGTCTCGTGGCATCACTCATAGAACTGCCACCAGAATGAGCCCTAGAAATGCTCATGGCACTCCTTAGAGTTCTCGGGCTCCTCGGGCTTGTTGGGCCCCTAGGAACTCTCACACTACTCTCTCTAGCGGGAGGCAAGTGAAGACTGAACTCACTAAAGTCTGGTGAAGCCGAAACGTACATTTTGCTGAGGACCTTCGCTAAAATCTCTTCTTCAGAGTCCTCGGACTCTAACTCAACATTTATAAACCTAGCTAGAATACGTAACTCTCCATCAGTGAGAGCTCGGACCGACTCGGGTGAGTGTGTGAACAGGAAAGCTCCTACACTATTTTCAGTAATTATCGGCATGGTGGCAGCAAAGGCAATAATACGTGGGCAGCAGAAAAAAATATCAGGCAGAGAACTAGCTTATTCAATCACACAACAAATGGCATGGCATGATAAATTGCAGGTGATCTCTTTAAAATAACATTCTAACCATGACTCGTGAATCATGAATCCTCCATATGATATAAGGTGTGATTTATACAAAATTGGGATCCTGGCATAAGGTTGCCAAAACAAAATGGGAACCCTCCGGTCACTATTTTGATATATTGACTGTTACGAATTATCTTCAGAACTCATACAAAGTCTAAATAGGCCTCGGACACAACAACGCGAATCTGACTACTTCAGAAGACAGGTAGGGTTAACCCGTCCAGCCCCGGCTAGTTTTGTAATGTTTGTTCACCAGAACCCGGCCGGTTTTCAAAAAATGGTTTTATTCCAGAAACAATAGCGAATGGGTTAGGAATGAAGGTAAAACCACGAAAAACCGCTCAAAAAGCTTAAAGAATGGTCCTACAGAGCCCCCGAAAACGTATTTTACAAGAGTAAAAAATTGAAGGCAATTACCCCAAAAAAACAGGTTATTACGCGCTCACGCGCGCGCACGTGGACTTTGAGAGTTTTCAACCATCGGCACGGTTGCGTGGGATACGTACACAGTTCCCATACAAATCTGAGCCCTCTTGAGTGGCTACACCTGAGGTTACGGTCGGCGCAATTAGGGTGACGCGCCAGGTGCGTCTCTGGGGCTGTGCGTTACATACATCGCTGACGCGTCAGGCGCGTCGCTGGGGCTGTACGGGTTAATATCCCAATTCAGGTAAATCAATACTACTATCACATGGAAGGAAATCATATTGATACAGTGTCAATGGATTTATATCATATTATAATTCCCTTCTGTCACTGTACAATAGCCTACTGTGAAGTAAATTATATAGGCACTCCTCAAGACGAAATGAGTTAGGCTAAGCAGACTTCTCAAAAATATCAGAACTGAACTTGATTAACTATCAAAGAAACACGTTGATAAATTACTCCTATAAAGTATCAAGACTCCTCACTTAAGCAGGCATTAATAAATACAGTGAATTTGATTGAGAATTAGAGAAACCCTTTTGACTCAAATGACTCATCAAATATCGGGTGCTTAATTAACCCGTGGAGCCCCGGCTAGTTTTGTAATGTTTGCGCACCAGAACCCGGCCGGTTTTCAAAAAATGGTTTTATTCCAGAAACAATAGCGAATGGGTTAGGAATGAAGGAAAAACCACGAAAAACCACTCAAAAAGCTTAAAAAATGGTCCTACAGAGCCCCCGAAAACGGATTTTACAAGAGTAAAAAATTGAAGGCAATTATCCCAAAAAAACAGGTTATTGCGCGCTCGCGCGCACGCACGTGGACTTTGAGAGTTTTCAACCATCGGCACGGTTGCGTGGGATACGTACACAGTTCCCATACAAATCTGAGCCCTCTTGAGTGGCTACACCTGAGGTTACGGTCGGCGCAATTGGGGCGACGCGCCAGGCGCGTCTCTAGGGCTGTGCGTTACATACATCGCCGACGCGTCAGGCGCGTCGCTGGGGCTATACGGGTTAAGCCAACAAAATATAAATGTCCCACTGGGATATAGTCAAAACAATATACGAAATATAAATGTCCCACTGGGATATAGTCACAAACAGTATGGGATATCTGTATGACAATGTCAGCCCAGGTGGTTCTAAATGTGCAAATAATAGGCTACCGAAAATCATTAATCATGCATTCTTTAAGTAAGATATTTCACTGGAATGTTAAATCTATAGGGGGGGCATTTATCACACAAATACCAAGTATGAACATCCTAACTAATGCATACATATGAAATATATAACCTAGTTCATCAGAGATACAATATATCATTATATCTTTGATCAAAAGGTCAATCAACACAAATATAAATATAAATCAATACAAGAGATCACTGCAAAAATGTATCTATTAAGCATAGCATGGCTCCGTATCAACATACAAATACTCACACACACAATCGTGTCTGTAGTTCAAGAAGCCAGGAGCAGCCCTCCTCTGCTATCAGCTGTCACCACTCGTCTCTGTCGGAGGGACCGCGTACACACGCACACACGCCTGCACCACCAGCCGTCGCCCTCTCTCTGCCACACCTAGCCCTCGTCCTCCCCTTGTGGGCGTTGGCGAGGGGGTATATATACGGGCGGGGCCTTATACTAACTCACTCCTCACATTCAAAATTTACCCAGATGACAAAACACACTTATTGGTCTCATTTATACATTAGAGGGTGAATATCCCAATCACAAGACCATCACTTGACAGACAGACACTGCCTACACAATCTATTTCACAAGGCATTCTCGGACAATGTGAGGTATTTACATAAGCACAGAAAATATCACTTCTCAAGTCTTGCAAACCCTCGACTTGATTCTAAAATTCTAAAATCATATAATCTCATTTGCCCATCATCAAGTTTCTTAAATACATCATGACACTTGTAAAAATACACTGATTGTAATCCTGGACACATTAATAGTCTATGGGCTGATATAAAGAAGATGATGCAATATTATGCAAGTACTCGTCATACCTAGAACCGTTAGTTGGGTCCTCTATATATATATATATATATATATATATATATATATATATATATATATATATATATTCTTTAATACATACGAGGTTGAAAGAAATGGCAATTTCTGCGTTGGAAATTTTATTATTCAAAGTTTCCAGGTCTCAGATGAGTTTTCGCTGGGTGGCAGGAAGTAGATGAAGGAGATGAGCAAAATTCATGGTGGTACAGGGTTACATAAATGTAAATGATGATACAGGATATACGACGCGTTTCACTGGACAACCAGCATTATCAAGTAAGGATGGAATGATATAAAAGGTAAACAGGAAGGGTATAAATAGAAGGTGGAGGATCAGAGGAGGCGAAAAACAAGGGGCAAAAATCTACTATTGGTGGAGGGGGATTCTGGAAAAGAGAAAGGGGGGAACCGCTTCACGCATGCGCACTGGATGCGGGATGGTGGTTGGTTGGTGGGGTCGAAGCTGATTGGCTGCGTGTCGAGGGGCGTGGCCTAAGTTGTGTGGCGCCTGCGGAAGACGAAGCTGAAGGAGGTAGCGCGGGGGGCTGCATCAAGGGCACCGGGGGGCGAGGGGGGTGTTAGGTCCTGTAGGAAAGTGCCTTTTGGCAGAAGGAAGGATCTGAAGGTCCAGAGTTTGGTTGTTGATGTTGGGATGTAAGGCTTGGATATATAAAGCTTCGAGTATAGGTAATTTCCTTGGGTCACTTTCTTTATCGAGTATGGTGGTGAGTTTCTCTAACTCGTTGCGTGTGAGGTGAGGGTGGTTAGGGGTGAGATAGTGGTCTTTGATGGCTCCAGCCTGAAGGTAAAGAGTTAGCCGACGTGAAAGACGAGTCTGCGTCATACCAATATAGGAATGAGGTCCACAGTCCTCATAATTACAGGTATGTTGGTAAATGACGTGATCATCGGTCATCGGGCTCTTTATCTTGGTGGAGGCAGGTTTGTTGCGGAGAACGAGGTTGGAGGTCTTGGGGGATTTGTAGTAAATTATTCATTTGATTTTGTTTTCCGGGTTGGTTGGGTGGACATGCTTGGAGATTATTTCTTTTAAGACGGCCTCATCATTTTTGTGTTCAGAGGACATGTAATTGCGGTAGAAGATCTTAATTTCATTGGGGGGGGTCAATGTTGGGAGGGCTTTGGGTGTACCATTTTTCAAGATGGTGGTTGATGGTGCTGGAGATGTCGGAGTTGGAGTATCCGTTATTTACTAAAACTTGGGATAGTCTTTCTAGTTCCTGGTGGGTGTCGGCCCAGGTAGAGCAGTGCGTGAGGGCTCTCCTAACATAGGCGGAGATGGAGGATAGAAGATAACGGCGGGGGCATTCACTATCGCCGTTGAGGCATTGTCCTGTGTTAGTTGGTTTAATGTAGACGGTGGTTTTGAACCCATGGTTGTTCAGAGCTACGAGGATGTCGAGGAAGGGGAGTTGTCCATTGTTAGATTTTCAAAGGTGAAGTTAAGTCCGGAGGAGGTCATGAAGCGACGCTGGAGTTCCTGAAGTTCGTGGAGGTCCTTGATTTGCACGAAGATGTCATCCACGTATCTACAGTAGACGACGGGTCGATGGGCAGCTAGGAGCTCTTCCTCGATGGTACCCATGAAAAAGTTCGCAAAAAGAACTCCTAGAGGGCTGCCCATCGCCACACCGTCTATCTGCTTGTACATGTTGCCCCGGGGGCAAAGGAAGGGGGCCTCCTTGGTACATAGCTCCAGTAGTGTTTTCAGGGCCTTCTCCGGGATGTCCAGTGTTGGTGTATCAGGGCAATGATAAATTCGACGTAGAATCATGTCAATGGTCCTATCCACTGGCACGTTGGTGAACAGGCTTTCTACGTCGAGAGAGGCGATTGTGTGGTTGTTGTTACGGGGGGCGTCTCGTAAAATTTCCAAGAAATCGTGGGCTGAGTTAAGGTTGAATTGGCTGGGCACGTAGGGGGTGAGGAGGTTGTTCAGGGCCTTAGCGATCTGGTAGGTGGCAGTGGGGATCTGGGAGATGATGGGGCGGAGGGGGTTCCCAGGTTTGTGTGTTTTGATGGTTCCGTACGCATAACCAGGGGTGTGTTCTCCGACGAGTTTTTAAAGGTGGATCCCTCCTTGTTTGGCGTTGATGGCGGTGATGGTGGTGTTGGCAGTGCGTTTGATTTCGTCGGTTGGGTTGCGGGTGATCTTTTTAAATTTGGTGTTGTCACTTAAGATGACGTCCATTTTTCTAAGATATTCCTCCTTGTCATGGATCACGAGGCAGAAAGCTTTATCCGCACGACGGATGATGATGTTGGGGTTGTCTCTTAATTGTTTGGCAGCTTGGAAGTGTTGTTTGTTGAGTATTTTGCTATGGTGAGTTCCTCTGGTTTTGGCGGCTTCAGCGAGGAGAGTAGGTTGTAGGGCGGGAGTAGTGGTGACCTTGCCATCCTTCTTGAGTCGTAGGATGTCGTCCAGGAGGATTTCCGTTTCTAGGCGTTTCCGGTGGGGGCCAGGTTTGGAGCTGTAGTGGCAGTTGAGGCCTTTGTTGAGGAGGTCTTCTTGGTCCAGGGTCAGAATGGTGTTATATATAAACCTTACTAACACCATTCTGACCCTGGAGCAAGAAGACCTCCTCAACAAAGGCCTCAACTGCCACTACATCTCCAAACCTTGCCCCCACCGGAAACGCCTAGAAACGGAAATCCTCCTGGACGACATCCTACGACTCAAGAAGGATGGCAAGGTCACCACTACTCCCGCCCTACAACCTACTCTCCTCGCTGAAGCCGCCAAAACCAGAGGAACTCACCATAGCAAAATACTCAACAAGCAACACTTTCAAGCTGCCAAACAATTAAGAGTCAACCCCAACATCATCATCCGTCGTGCGGATAAAGCTTCCTGCCTCGTGATCCATGACAAGGAGGAATATCTTAGAAAAATGGACGTCATCTTAAGTGACAACACCAAATTTAAAAAGATCACCCGCAATCCAACCGACGAAATCAAACGCACTGCCAACACCACCATCACCGCCATCAACGCCAAACAAGGAGGGATCCACCTTAAAAAACTCGTCGGAGAATACACCCCTGGTTATGCGTACGGAACCATCAAAACACACAAACCTGGGAACCTCCTCCGCCCCATCATCTCCCAGATCCCCACTGCCACCTACCAGATCGCCAAGGCCCTGAACAACCTCCTCACCCCCTACGTGCCCAGCCAATTCAACCTTAACTCAGCCCACGATTTCTTGGAAATTTTACGAGACGCCCCCCGTAACAACAACCACACAATCGCCTCTCTCGACGTAGAAAGCCTGTTCACCAACGGGCCAGTGGATAGGACCATTGACATGATTCTACGTCGAATTTATCATTGCCCTGATACACCAACACTGGACATCCCGGAGAAGGCCCTGAAAACACTACTGGAGCTATGTACCAAGGAGGCCCCCTTCCTTTGCCCCCGGGGCAACATGTACAAGCAGATAGACGGTGTGGCGATGGGCAGCCCTCTAGGAGTTCTTTTTGCGAACTTTTTCATGGGTACCATCGAGGAAGAGCTCCTAGCTGCCCATCGACCCGTCGTCTACTGTAGATACGTGGATGACATCTTCGTGCAAATCAAGGACCTCCACGAACTTCAGGAACTCCAGCGTCGCTTCAAGACCTCCTCCGGACTTAACTTCACCTTTGAAAAATCTAACAATGGACAACTCCCCTTCCTCGACATCCTCGTAGCTCTGAACGACCATGGGTTCAAAACCACCGTCTACATTAAACCAACTAACACAGGACAATGCCTCAACGGCGATAGTGAATGACCCCGCCGTTATTTTCTATCCTCCATCTCCGCATATGTTAGGAGAGCCCTCACGCACTGCTCTACCTGGGCCGACACCCACCAGGAACTAGAAAGACTATCCCAAGTTTTAGTAAATAACGGATACTCCAACTCCAACATCTCCAGCACCATCAACCACCATCTTGAAAAATGGTACACCCAAAGCCCTCCCAACATTGACCCCCCCAATGAAATTAAGATCTTCTACCGCAATTACATGTCCTCTGAACACAAAAATGACGAGGCCGTCTTAAAGAAATAATCTCCAAGCATGTCCACCCAACCAACCCGGAAAACAAAATCAAATTAATAATTTACTACAAATCCCCCAAGACCTCCAACCTCGTTCTCCGCAACAAACCTGCCTCCACCAAGATAAAGAGCCCGATGACCGACGATCACGTCATTTACCAACATACCTGTAATTATGAGGAATGTGGACCTCATTCCTATATTGGTATGACGCAGACTCGTTTTTCACGTCGGCTAACTCTTCACCTTTAGGCTGGAGCCATCAAAGACCACTATCTCACCCCTAACCACCCTCACCTCACACGCAACAAGTTAGAGAAACACACCACCATACTCGATAAAGAAAGTGACCCAAGGAGATTACCTATACTCGAAGCTTTATATATCCAAGCCTTACATCCCAACATCAACAACCAAACTCTGGACCTTCAGATCCTTCCTTCTGCCAAAAGGCACTTTCCTACAGGACCTAACACCCACCCTCGCCCCCCGGTGCCCTTGATGCAGCCCCCCGCGCTACCTCCTTCAGCTTCATCTTCCGCAGGCGCCACACAACTTAGGCCATGCCCCTCGACACGCAGCCAATCAGCTTCGACCCCACCAACCAACCACCATCCCGCATCCAGTGCGCATGCGTGAAGCGGTTCCCCCCTTTCTCTTTTCCAGAATCCCCCTCCACCAATAATAGATTTTTGCCCCTTGTTGTTCGCCTCCTCTGATCCTCCAGCCTCTATAATTATATACCCTTCCTGTTTACCTTTTATATCATTCCATCCTTACTTGATAATGCTGGTTGTCCAGTGAAACGCATCGTATATCCTGTATCATCATTTACATTTATGTAACCCTGTACCACCATGAATTTTGCTCATCTCCTTCATCTACTTCCTGCCACCCAGCGAAAACTCATCAGAGACCTGGAAACTTTGAATAATAAAATTTCCAACGCAGAAATTGCCTTCTCTTTCAACCTCGTATGTATTAAAGAAAATTTATTACCTGGCTTTACTAATATATATATATATATATATATATATATATAAAAGATGGGCTTTGAATATTAAGATTGGGTTATATGAAGGTTACACCATCAACCACCGCAAATACATCAAGCATAGCAATCATTAACCACCTCAACAACCACAGCAACTACCAAAACCAGCCAGTTGTGGTGGTTGATATAATAGCTGTGGTGATTAACATGGTGAATGCTGGGGTTTCGTGTTGTTGGTAGCTTGCGTGTTTAACGTAAGCTACCAACAACACGAAACCCCAGCATTCACCATGTTAATCACCACAGCTATTATATCAACCACCACAACTACACCAACCAAAGCAATGATCACATGCAAAACATCCACAGCTACTACCACCAACACACTCGCTCTACGACCCTTATGCCTTGCTTGTTTATAGAAGGTGGTGGGATGGTAATGTGTAATTTTGAGAGAGAGAGAGAGAAGTAACCATAAACCCCTACAGCTACCATGTCCCCCTGGGTGGGATGGGACTACATAAGATGTAGAGAAGAAATTCCCACCCGATAACTCTGCGTTTCGTAAGAGGCGACTAAATGGAGCTGGCATGACCTACGGCTGACTATGTTTCAGGACCGCGACAGAAACGGACTGTCTTAAAATTCCCCTCGAAAGATGGTCTACTCTCCAACTTTGGTCCCTTCAGCACAATGGCAAATAAAGGCTCCACCCCACCACTTAGTAGTGGTGGTAAGTTCGTCAAGGGTCCAAAGCATTCAGCTGTGGAGCAAAGTGCCTCTTCCGTACACACCACCAATGCATCCAACCCTCGAGATGCCTGGTTCTGGTTACAAGTTGCTTGCATCTTGATTGACAGCTTCATCGGTGTTGTGATGACTCCAAAAACAGGATAGCTTCACCATGGAGGGCGTGAGAGCCTGACCAGGTTGCCGGAGGAGTTATGAAAGGCTGGATATGAGTCATTTGTCAGCTGGGTGCTACACAACAACAGCTACCACAACCTTAACTACAATCACTGCACTCACTAACTCTATGACCCCTATGCTTCGTGTGTGTATAGAGGGTGGTCGTATCAGCAAGTGTAACTGAAGAGAGAGAGAGAGGGTGTAATTGGCTGGCTGTTGACAGATCAATACCAGGAGGGGCCCTAATCTCGATGGCTGCCAAAGAGAGAGAAAAAAAAGGGGGGTAGGGATATAGTGTATAGATAAAAAATAATTTGTGTGTTGTAAGCACTCACAGGTTTTTAATATATGTTTATAGCACCCACTAAATATAGTATACTTTGCTATACTTTGATATTTTTGCTATAAGTAAAGCTGCAATTTGTTCCACGAAATAGGTAAGAGAAGGCTAGTTTGGTTAGGTTAGGGTAAGTTAGTTTTGAGGAAGGCAAGAGTGATTTTTCAATAAAAATAACAGGTAAAATATACTTAACTCGATCACTGTGCTCGACATATGTTTACGTCCTATATAAAAGAAATGCCCATACTGAAGGCTGCGTAATTTTATGATTTGGTAGTATCGGCTGAGTTGGTTGCACCAACTCGCCCCGCTTGTTGCCAGATGTTTCCAGGTTCTTAGCTTGACTTCCATAGTAAAATCAGAGTGCTCCATGCATTCGTCAGGGGAGGGTGTGGCCATGTAAGAGTTGTTTTAGAACTGAAATACACCCACAATAGTGTTAATTCTCATATATTTGTGACAGCTATATACCAGGTACGAATGTGAGTTATATCATGTTACAGAACCTCCCTCATACTGTCTAACAGTCACATTCGTTGCAGAAATGACTAGTGATATCATCAAGCTATTGCGAGCGGAAGGATACGAAAGATGTAGACAAAGACAGCAATAATATATGCCTGATGAGTGGCTGCTGGCCTGGGAGACAAGGAAGAAACTCTCGGTTGATATTCCCAAGGTCAGTGGAGGAGGAATGAATAACTGAAGACTTTTCTGGGGACTCTTTGACCCAAACTGTTCATTGGATCTTGTTAGAATTCAATGTGGGCTATGAATATGGTGCTAGGGCGACGCATATTAAGTGGAAATAGCGGGAAGATAGCTGCCAAGGCGTAGACTTACCTATAGATGCCTCCCCACTGAAAGGGTTAACCTCTGTCCTTCGGGATGCAATGTAAAGTATACATAGTAAAGGTAGGGGTAAGGGGAAGAATAAAGTAGATCATGAGCATCTACAGTGTTAAAGCAACAAACATACATTTACTATTCAATACCTCTTGCCTTTTCACGGTGGCAAGAGTAAATCATTATATGATTCCCGTTGAGCGGGACAGGGGTAGTTTTATGGCACCCATGTTTTGTTGACAGTAACTTCACCTTGAGTTACATGAACATATCACACTAGCAGATTATTTTTCACCGACTAGTTATATTATTTGCATTGTATAATTATACAAACTGTGCTTGCATACAATCACATTATTCAATAATATCATTATTGGCTTGCGCCTAAGGCATGGGTAGAGAGAGCCATACACATGTAAAGAGGATTACCAAGAACTCGATAACAAACCTCTATTTTGTTTTATGAACTGATCACTCGCAAGCCAGAAAGGCATAGCTTGAAACTGCCATTAAAGGCCACTACAAGACGGAAGCATTCGCGTATTTATTGACATCTCCTGGAGCAAGGCACTAGACTTTTATTTATGTTTCCTTGGTGTGGGCAGTTAATATTGATGAACATGCATCATCAATACAGTTTTTAACACTAAATCTATGAAAGGTTTAATCAGATAATTTATGCTTTCACTTTGATAGGAAAACATGATGCAGTATTTCAGAGAGAGAGAGAGGCGCCAATCAGGTTGTAACACTGCTCTTCCTCCTTCGCTCTCCTTGTGACGACCGGCTTAATGAGTTTCCTGGCCCTCCAATAGCCTGTGCTCTGCTGTCTAGGGTCGTAACAGATTAAGTGCCTATAGTGGTACATGTACTGAAGGTAGTCAAGCGTTCAACTAGGGTTACTTCGTGACTTTGTTGTCATGGAGTACAACAGAGATATATATTTGGATACACTATATTATTATTTTCAGCTTACGAAAATCCTCAAGGAAGTAAAGAGATGCAAACTATCTCAATGAACCATCTCACTTTCACAGATTCTGTTTAACTTTCGAAAATAATCCTATGATAACCAGAATAATACACAGAGCCATATTCGTGTTGAGAGGGTTATCAATTGAATGACTACATGCACTGATTATGATTAGACATAAGCATTCGGTTCAGATGGTATTATCGTTGGGGATTTTGTATATTAAATATTATTTTCCTTATCAGTAAGTTGATGCCTTTTTACATCCGTGCGAAACGAGGACCTCTAAGGTTTACTTATGTCGTTGTCAGGTCCATGGGAAGCGAGGACGTCTAGGGATTACTCGTGTTTATTGTTGTTGTTGTTGTTGGACTTGTTGTTAGAGTGACGCTTCTTAATAATGGTTATGTCACTGTTATTACTGAAACAAATTTAATGATCTTAGACATGCTTTGAATCTGATCAATCCTATAGGCGGTAACAGAACCCCGGGCGCCCCCAAAATTACCACCCTCTACAGTAGTACGATGCTTATTAACTACTTTACGCATACGGACGCATATTGCATCCTAAGGAAGGGTGTCCCGAAAAGTGCGCAAATGCAATTTGAGTCCTAGAAACATTAGACATTTGGTTATAAGAAGCTTATGGCGTAATTTGCATCAACATTAAGCTACAAGTATCTGTGTAAGTCAAGTGTAAAGTGAAACCATTTGCAACCCTGTGTGAGGCATTGTCATGCTGTGATCACAACCGAAGCAAGCCTGGGGCCGGATACTCAAAACTATGTAGGACATCCTACCTCGTCCTATCTCACTTAGGAAGCCCTAACTGCTCCAGTACGCTTAAGACGGCATAATCAGAAGCTGTGGGCAGCCATTTTGTGAACAGTTAGGATGTCCTGACTTAGGGTAGGTCGGGGGCTACTCTAACTCGACTTAGGACACGCAACAGCGGAAAACAAATGATAGTGGGAGCCGTTATTTAGGGTATACCTCCAAACATTGGCCGAGCCTCGACGTGGATTAAATATGGAGAATTCAAAGCAACTCTAACCTATTCTAATCGTCATTTAAGGAGGCTAAGGAAATAACTGGTGTAATAAATGGTTACAGCGTGACATTTTGTAATGGAACTAGTGGCCTTATACCGCTTTGGTCGCTTTTTAAGGCTTGAGAGAATGTATATAAACAGACAAATAAAAGGATACTCTCCATTACTTGATTAACCCTTTCAATAATGGAATTACTTGTGTAATATGTACTCAATACACTGGATTTGGGGGCTCATGACCTTTTTGAAGTAGCATAGGCTATTGGTAACTTCACACACTGGGGTTTTGGCCTTTTGGATGGTGGATATTGAGTTTAGCCTAGATCAAATTAGGCTTAGCCTATATATATTTTTAATTTTCAATCTTTACTTTTACGATTCTAAAAATGAGTTAGTTGTTTAATTATGCAATTGCATGCATTTTTATCCATTTTCCAGGAATATTAAAATACAACCCTACTAGGCTAGTGGGGAGGACTAGGATAGGCCTATAGCCTATGAAGATCGGGAAATGTATACAAAAAAACACTTATAAATAATATATACAGCATGGTGTCTAGGCCTAGAGACACTTTTTGATACATTTTACTTTGTTTGATTTGTGGAGATATTAGTTACTGGAGGGGGGAGGGGGGGGCTTTGTCCCCCCCCCCCCCCCCCCTCACCCCCCATGACTTAATGTCATCCTCATATAGGCCTATATTACCAGCAGGAGCAAATAACAGCAGTCAAATTAGACACGAATGTAACTGCCAGTGTGCGACTATGTATATAAAGCGGGCGGTACACCCGCTAACACAACTTTTACCAAAAAAACTAACCTAGGCTAACTTACTTTAACCAAACCTAGGTAAGGATGGAGGAATTCGGGCGTATCGCCTGCCTTGTTTAGACTACTCGCATGCTCAAGATCACGTCCCCGTCTAGTTTGACTGCCGTGGAATACACGAATAGGTTAAGGGGGGGATTTGGCCCCCTTCACCCCCCATGATTTATTATCATCATAATATTGCCATCAGGGGGCAAAATACTCCTTCTTCTACCCTAACCTAGTGAAAAACTATAAATGGGACTTCTGGGAAAATAGTGTATCCTAACTTAATAGGGACTAGGCCCAGCCTAATAGCCTACTCTGCAAACTACTATACACAAGTTGAGTTTATGGGAAAATATAACCTAGGCGAATCCAATAGCCTATAGACCTACTATAAACAATGTAAATGGGCCTTTGTTAGGGGTTAAATATAGGATATTGCACAATGTATTATATATATAGATACATAAACACAAAATATAGGATATTGCACAATGTATTATATATATAGATACATAAACACAAAATAAGGTAATACAACAGTTGGGTAGCTCTCTCTGCCACAGGGGCGTTTGTTTATTTTGATCAGCTGATATTAATGTCCCGTGATTGGTTTATCCACCCAAACAACGGGATATAAGGAGCCCCGTGATTGGCTGAACAACATAGGGCCCCTAGAAGATTTAGGAGTTCCTAACCATTTAGGAACAGGATAAGACATCCTAATTTTTTTTTGAGTATACAACTTAAGCCACGATATAAGTTGTCCTAACCTGTTCATATCTTAGGGCTCCCTAAGTCAGTTAGGAAGTCCTAAGTGCCCCAAGTTAGGACATTTTTGAGTATCCGGCCCCTGGTCCCCAGTTTTATTTGTTGACAGTGATGCGAGGAGTTTCGTTGATCTGGACTCTTAAACCCACGCTTTTTTTCATATATATATATATATATATATATACTGTATATATATATATATATATATATATATATATATATATATATATTATATTGTTACGACTGAGGTTTAAATATATCAGGGCTCTTATTCATTGGACTAGTAATGGCATAAATGCTACAACGGAAAGCGCTAGATCCAACCTCTGATGTTTATTCCCAGTGAACAAAGAACACAAATATTCTCCGAGTTCTATATGCAATAATAGGCTATCAAACTCTCAATAAATATGCGTCTACACTAGGCTTAATGTTATGTGAAAACGGCCTATTACTACCTATAACCTAAGGTGCTTGATTATGGTATGCAAAGTAAGGTGGTAAGAGAAGTTACAGCTTACGTTACTTTAATCAATAAATGTCAGGCACTCCTGCATGAAAGAAAGTGCACTAAAGTCCTTCAACACCAACAAGGAATCTTCTTTAAATGTTAGATGCTATAAAGATGCTCGTATCGGAAATGGAACCCAAAAAGGCAGGCAGCGGGACAATGCTCGTGCAGGCTATGCACACAAAAAGGCAGAATATATAATGCCGTCGGAGCCAAGAATATCCTAAACACTACAACAATAATAATGATCGCCACAACAATGCAGTATTCCTATCAACAAAAAGAGCCTAAGCCGTTTGTGTCTCAATACATCAAACTAGGCTGCGAAATGCTTGTGTAATCATAAATGGGTTTGCATAAAAAGAGTAATTAGGTTAATATACTTAATGTCTACTGTGACTGATAAAGTCTAGCTAGAGTCAATGATACGAGATACTGGTGCGCATGGCATGCCGCATAGCCTAGTGCAAATCTCAAGTCTGTGCGTCAAATATTACGTTATTGGGAAGGGTAGCTCTCTTGAGAAACCTTAATACCGAAGTATTAAGCGTTCTCCTGGCGTACCTCAAAGACAAACAACGAGCTTAGAACAGTGCAGAATGGTATAGGCAAAAAGCCCTCATTCGTGCATGCTCTACTCTCAATGGCACACAGACTAGAATTTACTCAATCAACTCCAGTTCTCAGGTATGTCGTGCAGTTTTTAACTAAAGCCAGCACTCATAGGAAACAATACCTTATAATATCAGACTCCTAGTCTAGCATTATCCAATCCAGCAGAACACTAATAATTATAGGAAGCGGTACTAAACAATATGAATGCCAACCAATGCGTCGTGATCAACTTATCTTAACAACTAACATACATGGGTTATATCAGACCTTAACGCACAATACAACTGGCCAGCATGAAGCTGATTTTGCAGAGTTAACCAGAGGGGATATGGTATTAATAAAAGGTGGTGAAAGATATGGAAAAAGAGAGAGGTAGGCAGAGGAAAAGATTCTCAGGTGCAGGACGGGGAACAGGTATCAAGGGATAAAGAGGGATGCGTTCTAGAAACCAGATCTGAGGGAGAGAGTGGCGAGGGACCTGTATATATACTAGCACTAGGTCGAGCCGCGTGGGAAAAAAAGCGGTAACAATCCTCTAACCACTACCAAAGCAGCTAGCAAAACATTACGTCACCAAGCATGGTAAAGAACTCCCTCAACCAATCCCCACGAGGCCAGCCAGCTATGACGTCATCGAGTATAGCAAAACACTACGTGCCCCCTCTCACTCTGTTCTACTCTCTCTCTCTCTCTGATCCTATCATTACTAGTTAACCTAACAAGTGTGCATGGGGGTAATTTGAAACGTCCCCCTGTGCTGACGAATTTGAGGTGTTTCCGTCACTAAAATATTCATTGTACCATTAATAGCATTAATACTTATCCATATGCGCCTATTATGGGTTGATTATAAAGGTATTAACCTGAAACAACAATAAAACGAGTGAAAACAGCGTTTGGATGGTCAAAATCGGAGATATAGCCCGCGAGTTGTATAATGTATGGGTGAGGCAAGCTGCTTTCCCGCCAATTTCCCCCAAGGCCACTGAGACACAGTCGATCGATACTCTCTCTCTCTCTCTTGCATTCGCTTGCTATCAGTGATGACCACACCCTGTAACTGGATTTCTAATGTTAGCACGAAAATATACCTCAAAATAAGGGAATAACAGGGTAAATAGGTGATAACTGAAGGAGAGGAGGAAAGTGGGGAAGGAGGGGAGGTAGAGGACTGAGATTTTGCATGGCCCAGGGGCCAAAAAAAAAATAAAAATAAAAAAAAAATAAAAATAAAAAAAAAATTCGATGTCAAAAGTTGATTTTTGTTTTCTCTGTCTCTTAAGAGTCTCCCCGCAGTCCGCCGGGGGAAGCAGTTCCCGGGTTAAGGATAAAACATATACTTTACAATTAAATATATAAAGCCTTGACATGGGTGAAAACAAAGAGCCTTTCTGGACTGCCCATGACACGAGCTTTCATATGAAATAAAGCACACAACAATACACAAACTGTAACCACATCAACTGTCCTGGCGATCCTAGCGAGTTACTGTAGGACAAGCCATGCGGTTCTAACGGAGTGGTTAACGTCACACCCCCCCCCAAGATTTTTCGCAGAGGCCCAAGGCTCACAAAAATCTGATGGTTAGAACCCATGCTATATCTCTACTTCCCATCACCCAGCAGCAGTAAAATATCTGGCACACTTCCTCAACAAAACATTTTACAAAATTATAACCCTCCCCAACACAATAGGTTAAATTATATGTAGTTATGCTCCTCAAGAGCGAGCTTCTCTAGCCCAGCATTCTGAGAGGAGTGCAACTCAGAATTACTGCTATAACATACTGAAAAAATTCAACTATCAAAGAAAGAGTTTTTATTTGATTTTTATGTTTTTAATTTGTTTATTTCGGCCGCACTATAGGGGCAAGCCTAGTTTTTTCTTCTATACCAAACGCTCAACTCCTGCTTTACGACCCAATACGCTGGGCTACAACCGCGAGCCAACAAGCACCAAGCACAAAATACTATTCAAACTAAAGCAGGAGGCTACCCGTGTGTCAATCTACCCAGGATCATATACCCTTGAAAGACAATCTGCAACCACGTTGTCACAACCGGCAATATGGCGTATGTCCAGGTTATATACCAATAACCTTAGTGACCACCTGGTCAGCCTCATATTCCGATTGTGAAACTGGTCCAAGAACTTGAGAGGGTGATGATCTGGGTAAACTACAACGACCGGACCATAGGCTGGAACATAGACCTCGAAATGCCCCAGCGCAAGCACAACCGCCAGCAGCTCCTCCTCGACAACAGAGCAGCTCCCCTGGGCCGAATTGTACTTCTCCGAGCAGAAACTACCAGGATGCTCCAGCCCATCATCGTCCTTTTTCACAAGGACGGCACCAGCCCCCACACCACTAGCCTCCGTTGCTAGTTGGAAAGGTAGGCTAAAGTCAGGGGCCCTGAGGATCGGGTGAGTGCACAACAGGTGTTTTACTTCTCTAAACACCTTCTCACACTCAGGCGCCCATTTGAACTTCTTATCCTTCCAGTTATCCTCCACCTGAGCTTGACTGTCCCGTTCTCCTTCTCCACCTTGACTGCTAAACGTCATCACAGGCACAGTGAGAGGCTGAGGGGGGTGCCTCCCATACTCCTTCACGAGATTAACATGACATAACTGATTGCGCTTCCGTCTGTCTGGAGTGGCTACCAAGTAATCCAGGTCTGATAGCTCCTCCACCACCCTATAAGGACCAGCGTACTTCGCGGATAAGGGGTGACCTACAAGGGGCAGTAGAATCAACACCTCCTGACCCACGTGCAACTCCCTGAGTTCAACCTTGAGGTCGTACCTGTCCTTCCTGAGGGCCTGAGAGCTAGTCAAATTACGGCCAGCCAACTCCAGACTGCGCAACATCCGTTCTCGACTGTTTAGGACACACTTGAGCATAGAACAAGGTTTTTCTGCGCCCTCCCATACTTCTTCAACCATATGGAGAGGCCCTCTGACACGGTGTCCAAAGACGAGCTCATCAGGGCTGAATCCCAAACCTTCCCCAGGTACCTCCCGCACAGCAAACAAAACACAAAACACAGCCCGTAGCCTAGTAGGTAGAGCTCTCGTCTCACACACGAGGGGTCGGGGGTTCAATCCCCGGCCGGGCGGAGACAAATTGGGATTGTCTCCTTTCATGTGTTAGCCTCAGTTCACCTAGCTGTAAATAGGTACCTGGAATAAGTGGGCGACATTGTGACGTCCCATCTGGGGTTGGCAAAAATGGTACAAGGCGAGATGGGTATCATATGGTTCACCTAAGCTAATGGCTACCTAAGCCTTCGGGCGAGACGGTACCGTCTATAGTGAGAATGGTACCATACAGATCCACCCTAAGCCTTCGTTTCCGATGTCGCCAATTGGCTAAAATACAGACTACACACACATCCACAGCCATTCCAACAGTACATAAAACACTTAACATGCATTTCACGCAATACATTCCCAGTTAAGGAGGCGCGATAATAATGAGCTTAGCTCGCATTGCGTGGATTCCCCTTGATGAACAAGTAACTGAGTAACTGAGTAACATGGCAGGCCAAGATCCCAATCCTTCCCACTCTCAAAGCAACAACAACGAAGCACAGATTTCAAGGCTGAGTGCCATCGCTCTAACACACCCTGGCTCTCCGGATGATACGCAGATGACACAACCCCAACAATCTCATGCTGCGGCATTGCTTGAACAAAGAGGCTAGAAGTGAAGTTGGGTCCCTGGACTGACTGAATCCCCTGCGGGTAACCATACCGGGAAAAATACACTAGCAAGGTTCGGACCACCGTCTTCGCCGACCCAATTTCTCATAGGGTACGCGTCAGGGTACCTTGTTGCTACATCTCCCGACTGTGCATCACTGTCCTCCTTCAACTCTTTCGTCTTTTTAATCCCATCCTCTGCCTTTTCAGGAACAGTTACTGGGTCTTCTCCAGACTCGAAATGTGGTCCTAATAATGAGTCCCCGAGAAGGTCCGTTGATACTAAACTCTCAACCGCATCAACTTTCAACCCCTTCTCGGTACCCTTCCTCCGCTGATCTAAAGATTGTTGACCAGAATGTGACTCCCTGGATGCAACATCTCTGGTGGCAACACACGCCATAGGTTGCACCGGACACTTCTTAACCCAATCCTGCTCCTCCCTACTCACGTCGGCCGGCTTCTCGGCAACGACCAAGGGTGGAGCCTCAGAAGTAGGTCCCGCAAAGTCGTTGCCGAGAAGGAGGTCGACGCCCCCAACAGGTAACTTCTCCACAATTCCTACATCCAGGTCCCGAGTCACACCATCAACTTCCATCTTCATTCTTACAAGCGGGTATGACCTTGTCGCATTAACTCCCTGAACCACAACCACCCGTGCCGTATTGACAGGTTTACCAGTGAAATTTCTCAACAGTGTTTGCGATGCCCCCGTGTCACGCAAAATTCTCACCTCATGTCTTCTACACCCCCACTCCACACAACCGAGTCCCCTGTGGTCACTAAAGGGATCACGGACAGGGAATAAGCCTTCCGGATCCTTCTGCACTGGCAGTGTATTTACCTCGGCAGAAATGCCTCTAACAAACTCCGATGTCCTCTTGAACACTCCAATGCCGTGAGCAAAAGACACGGCTGCCGGAGGAGGTCGACTAGGGCACTCATTTGCCTTATAACCCTCCTGGTGGCACCTAAAACACATAAATTTCGGTTTCGGCTTATACTGTGATGTAACAGACCCCTGACTTTTCATATACGGTGCGGTGTAAGGTTTGGATTCAGTTTTAGTTTCATGGCTCTTCTGTTTAACCCTTATTTAGCGGCGAGCAACATAAGTCGAGTTAAATAAAGCTGGACTATGTGGCGGCGCTCGACATAACTCGAGTGGCAATTTCAGCACGTAATGTGGCTGAGAGAGAGAGACAAGTGGTGGCAGGAGACTAGCGAGCGTATGACTGCTCCAGACCACCGCGGCGAACCTACTGACACAAATCTCAGCTCCCTCCTCCCTCTCTCACTCGCTACATACTCAATTATGTACTGAAAGTACCGAATTACCTGCTTTTTGCACTCGCGTTGCACGGTTATTGCAAGAAAACTATCCATCATACAAGGATCGTTATGGTGTCATTCGAAAGCTCTGTTTATGCCCTTTCAGGGATAGGTACTTGTTTTACGTTCTGGGTCTTATTTAGGCATGAAAATGATCACGTAAACAGCCCTATTTTGGCTAAAAACACCCCGCTGTGCGGTACACATAAATAAACCGCATAGGCCGCTCGTAAGGTGTTAAATGTGTCATTGCTACGGGGAGGGGGAGGATAACGGTCCCTAGCAGTTGCATCGTACTTCTGTGAGGACCCGCAAACCCGAATCAACGACAGCCGTAGATCAGCCATTTCTGCTGCTTCTACTAGAGTTCTTGGGTTTTTCTCCTTTAAGTTCAAAGTTAGATCACCGCCCGTGCTCTTAAAGAACTGCTCCAACATCATTAACTGCTTAATCCCATCAAATGTTGTTACCTTCTCAGATCGGAGCCAGTTCCCCATAGCATCGGACAAGTCCCGGGTGTGTTCCAAAAAGGTGCTATCTCCTCCCTTAGTTACACCCCGGAACTTCAAACGGTACGTTTCTGGTTGCAGTTCGTAAGCCCTCAGGACAGCCTCCTTGAGATCCTCGTACACAATACATAACTCCAAAGGTAACGCATCGTAGGCTTTAAGACCCTTGCCTATTAATGTAGAGGATACAAGTGCTGCCCATTTATTCTCTGGCCGCTGATGTTCCTGGCACTTCTTCTCAAAGCGTGCGAAAAATTCTGTTACACCACTCTCATCAAACACCGGAACCAGTTTCAATAAGTGCGAGAGAGACTGCTCATGAACACGGTTACCAGCCCCAAGTCGCTGTCCCGTTGTCTCTACTCGCGACTTCTCTACGTCCATGTCGGCACAGTACCTAGTCGACTCAGCTTGGATTTTTGCTTGACTGATAGTTTTTCTCTCTTCTATCTTGGCTAATTCTATTTGCTGCTGAAGCTCACATGCCCTTTGTTGCTGCTGAAGCTTAGCTAATTCGAGCTGAAGCAATAATTCCGGAGTTAACCCTTGAGGAGGTGAAGGTGCTACAATGTTTGAAATTACCGGTGGTTCCCCCAGGGGCAACCCACCCTGCCAGTCACCACCCAACTGCGGAAGCGTACCCGGGGTCGGCAAACTACTGGGATGGCTGGGAGTCGAGTGTAGGGGAAGCATGGCCGAAGGGCTCTGAGCACTCAACCCATCTCGCTCACCAGTCACCCTGCCCAGTACACACGTTATCAAGTTATCCTTGGTCATGCTGCTAGTAACCGCATGACCGATAGCTGTGGCCAGGCATTGAAGACCGTACCGATCCACACCCACCAACCGCTCGGCAGTAACAGGCCATTGCAAAAATATCCTAGCATCCTCCTCACAGTTCACCCCATTAACCCTTTCATCATGCTGCTGTTCCTCAGTTTCGACATTACGTACTGTGTCTCCATTCTCCTCTGATCCGGTATAAGACATGATGCTCTCAAAAATTTCCCACCTCAATATTCAGAAAAGAAGCACCCCAAACTCTTATACCTCAATATACACACAAAAATTCTCGGAAATACTCAAGGACGAAAAAAAAAATATTCTTGCTAATCCCCGCAAAATATTCTCCAAAACAACAAATGTTCCCTGCTAATAAATGTAGGTTCACCAAATCCTAGGTAAGGTCGCCATTTGTTACGACTGAGGTTTAAATATATCAGGACTCTTATTCATTGGACTAGTAATAGCATAAATGCTACAACGGAAAGCGCTAGATCCAACCTCTGATGTATATTCCCAGTGAACAAAGAACACAAATACTCTCCGAGTTCTATATGCAATAATAGGCTATCAAACTCTCAATAAATGTGCGTCTACTCTAGGCTTAATGTTATGTTAAAACGGCCTATTACTACCTATAACCGAAGGTGCTTGGTTATGGTATGCAAAGTAAGGTGGTAAGAGAAGTTACAGCTTACGTTACTTTAATCAATAAATGTCAGGCACGAAAGAAAGTGCACTAAAGTCCTTCAACACCAACAAGGAATCTTCTTTAAATGTTAGATGCTATAAAGATGCTCGTATCGGAAATGGAACCCAAAAAGGCAGGCAGCGGAACAATGCTCGTGCAGGCTATGCACACAAAAAGGCAGAATATATAATGCCGTCGGAGCCAAGAATATCCTAAACACTACAACAATAATAATGATCGCCACAACAATGCAGTATTCCTATCAACAAAAAGAGCCTAAGCCGTTTGTGTCTCAATACATCAAACTAGGCTGCGAAATGCTTGTGTAATCATAAATGGGTATGCATAAAAAGAGTAATTAGGTTAATATACTTAATGTCTACTGTGACTGATAAAGTCTAGCTAGAGTCAATGATACGAGATACTGGTGCGCATGGCATGCCGCATAGCCTAGTGCAAATCTCAAGTCTGTGCGTCAAATATTACATTATAGGGAAGGGTAGCTCTCTTGAGAAACCTTAATACCGAAGTATTAAGCGTTCTCCTGGCGTACCTCAAAGACAAACAACGAGCTTAGAACAGTGCAGAATGGTATAGGCAAAAAGCCCTCATTCGTGCATGCTCTACTCTCAATGGCACACAGACTAGAATTTACTCAATCAACTCCAGTTCTCAGGTATGTCGTGCAGCTTTTAACTAAAGCCAGCACTCATAGGAAACAATACCTTATAATATCAGACTCCTAGTCTAGCATTATCTAATCCAGCAGAACACTAATAATTTTAGGAAGCGGTACTAAACAATATGAATGCCAACCAATGTTTCGTGATCAACTTATCTTAACAACTAACATACATGGGTTATATCAGACCTTAATGCACAATACAACTGGCCAGCATGAAGCTGATTTTGCAGAGTTAACCAGAGGGGATATGGTATTAATAAAAGGTGGTGAAAGATATGGAAAAAGAGAGAGGTAGGCAGAGGAAAAGATTATCAGGTGCAGGGCGGGGAACAGATATCAAGGGATAAAGAGGGATGCGTTCTAGAAACCAGATCTGAGGGAGAGAGTGGCGAGAGACCTGTATATATACTAGCACTAGGTCGAGCCGCGTGGGAAAAAAGCGGTAACAAGTCCTCTAACCACTACCAAAGCAGCTAGCAAAACATTACGTCACCAAGCATGGTAAAGAACTCCCTCAACCAATCCCCACGAGGCCAGCCAGCTATGACGTCATCGAGTATAGCAAAACACTACGCGCCCCTTCTCACTCTGTTCTACTCTCTCTCTCTCTCTGATCCTATCATTACTAGTTAAGGATAAAACATATACTTTACAATTAAATATATAAAGCTTTGACATGGGTGAAAACAAAGAGCCTTTCTGGACTGCCCATGACACGAGCTTTCATATGAAATAAAGCACACAACAATACACAAACTGTAACCACATCCACTGTCCTGGCGATCCTAGCGAGTCACTGTAGGACAAGCCATGCGGTTCTAACGGAGTGGTTAACGTCACAATATATATATATATATATATATATATACGTGCTTAGGGGAGGTGAGGCGGAGTGGTCATGCCACTGGACTGGTAATCCAATGAACACGGGTCCGAATCTAAATATGTCAATGAGAAGACATTATTGGGATGGAATTTGTGCTGTACCAGTGCATTACCACAGCACACCGAAATGCCAAAACAAAATATACCCGCATTGTTCCCTGATTAAATATGAATATTCCCATATTCAAAATATGCTACAGGGGGTCAATGCCTAGTGAGTTCATTGCTCAATAGGTGGCATTCTGAGAGTGAGGGTCCAAGTCTGGGGAGTGAGACGATGAAGCGCAGAGGCGAAGCGGCTTCAGAGATGGAGTTGCTTCGAACCATAAGTGGGTGCTTCGCATGTCTCACTCCCTAGACTGGAACAAGACCTCACGGGCCTCATCGTGTTCAGCGGTAGAGTGTGCAGGCTCTCAGCCTATGCCCGAGAGGGAGTTGTTGGAATATAGAAAACAAAACAATATATATATATACAGTATATATATATATCTCTTGGGTGACCTAGATGTGTGTGAATTTTGTGTTTTGTCTGTTTTAGTTCGTTGTTCTGTCTTGTGTTTTGTGTTTTCCCTGTTCTATGCTCTGTCTTGAGTCGGCCACCCCCAAGAAAGAAAAAAACATAAAAATATTAAAATAGAAAATGAAAATAAAAAATAGGAAAGTGGGGATTGGGCCTGAGCATATAAATATATATATATATATATATATATATATATATATATATATATATATATATTATATATATATATATATATATATATATAGCATATATATATATATAATAATATATATATATATATTATATATAGCATATATATATATATATATATATATATATATATATATATATATAGCATATATATATATATATATATATATATATATAGCATATATATATATATAGCATATATATATATATAGCATATATATATATATATATATATAGCATATATATAAATATATATATATATATATATATATATATATATATATATATATATATATATATAGCATATATATATATATATATATATATAAATATATATATATCTATATGTATATATATATATGTATATATATATAATATATATATATATATATATATATATATATATATATATATATATAAAGTTGGGTCAATTAAGTTAATTATACTAACTTATTGCCAATTACATTATTAAGATAATTAACTTTAGCTTAGCTAGTTAATTTTAAAAAATTGGTTAACTTAACTTAATCGAAAAAATCGAATAAATTGATCAATTCGATTAATTTTCGATTAATTCTCAATTAATTTTTATTTGTACTACATATGGAAATTGCATTTCAACCATATGGTCATCATGTAGCCTGCCGCTCCTACGGTCTCTATACCGGCGTATAGTGACCTCTGTCTCTCCAAACCTCACCTGTCAATAATTACCTTTTAATCGCTGTGTGTCAAAAGTGGGTTGGTATTTTATTTCCTTAGCTCAGAGAGAGAGAGAGAGATAGACAGATAGAGACAGATACGGGGGGGGGGGGGGGGGCGAGCAAAAGAAGCTGGTCGATTAATGATTAATATTTTATATTAAATACGATGAAGTATTTTATAGTGTGTGTTTGCTTTTAAAATGCAAATAAGGTTGATAAGTATTCAAAAAGATAACATTAATACACTATAGATAGATAGCAAAGATAACATTAATACACTATAGATAGATAGCAAAGATAACATTAATACACTATAGATAGATAGCAAAGATAGCATTAATACACTATAGATAGATAGCAAAGATAACATTAATACACTAGATAGATAGCAAAGATAACATTAATACACTATAGATAGATAGCAAAGATAACATTAATACCCAATAGATAGATAGCAAAGATAACATTAATACACTATAGATAGATAGCAAAGATAACAGTAATACACTATAGATAGATAGCAAAGATAACATTAATACACTATAGATAGATAGCAAAGATAACATTAATACACTATAGATAGATAGCAAAGATAGCATTAATACACTATAGATAGATAGCAAAGATAACATTAATATACTATAGATAGATAGCAAAGATAGCATTAATACACTATAGATAGATAGCAAAGAAAACATTAATACACTATAGATAGATATCAAAGATAACATTAATACACTATAGATAGATAGCAAAGATAACATTAATACACTATAGATAGATAGCAAAGATAACATTAATACACTATAGATAGATAGCAAAGATAACATTAATACACAATAGATAGATTGCAAAGATAACATTAATACACTATAGATAGAGAGCAAAGATAACATTAATACACTATAGATAGATAGCAAAGATAACATTAATACACTATAGATAGATAGCAAAGAAAACATTAATACACTATAGATAGATAGCAAAGATAACATTAATACACTACAGATAGAAAGCAAAGATAACATTAATACACTATAGATAGATAGCAAAGATAACATTAATACACTATAGATAGATAGCAAAGATAACATTAATACACTATAGATATAAAGCAAAGATAACATTAATACACTATAGATAGATAGCAAAGATAACATTAATACACTATAGATAGATAGCAAAGATAACATTAATACACTAAATAGATAGCAAAGATAACATTAATACACTATAGATAGATAGCAAAGATGGCTTAAAATGTACTCGTATGTTTCATTGTACTATGCAGTTATATAATGCAGTTATTGACAGTAATAATTGATTAAGTATTAGATTATCACATGGATGAACTTGATTTATATTGCAACAGATACAATAACTAGGTAGGTATAGGTCAACTACTCTATATCTAACAGCTGTAATAGATTGATCATTGGGTTGTAAGCGACAGAGAGAGAGAGTTCGATCCCGGCTGGTAGTATTTAACCCGGGAACTGCGGGGAGACTCTTAAGAGTTCCCCCGGCGGACTGCGGGTGAGTGAGAAAAAAAAATCAACTTTTGACATCGAAAAAAAAAAAAAAAAAAAAAAAAAAAATTGGGCCCCTGGGCCATGCAAAATCTCAGTCCTCTACCTCCCCTCCTTCCCCACTTTCCTCCTCTCCTTCAGTTATCACCTATTTTCCCTGTTATTCCCTTATTCTGAGGTATATTTTCGTGCTAACATTAGAAATCCGATTGGAGGGTGTGGTCATCACTGATAGCAAGCGAATGCAAGAGAGAGAGAGAGAGTATCGATCGACTGTGTCTCAGTGGCCTTGGGGAAATTGGCGGGAAAGCAGCTTGCCTCACCCATACATTATACAACTCGCGGGCTATATCTCCGATTTTGACCATCCAAACGCTGTTTTCACTCGTTTTATTGTTGTTTCAGGTTAATACCTTTATAATCAACCCATAATAGGCGCATATGGATAAGTATTAATGCTATTAATGGTACAATGAATATTTTAGTGACGGAAACACCTCAAATACGTCAGCACAGGGGGACGTTTCCAATTACCCCCATGCGCACTTGTTAGGTTAAGGGGGGTCACCGTTTTTTTTTTTTATCTTTCTCTCCTTTTCTCGATTTCCCTGACTTGTAGACATTCGGCCCCATTCAGCCAACTGTTTTAAGACGTTTTCGCCCATCCAGGTGTCGATTTCTTCCTGGCGAGCGATACCGAGCCTGCATTGTATGGAGAAATCCGGTTTCACCGGAGAAATTTTTCTATCGAAAAATTTACAAATTTAGCTTGCTGTTAAAACAAAAATAAATGCTGGCTCACTACCGCTCGCCAGGAAAATATTGACGCCTGGATGGTGGTAAACGTCTTAAGACAGTAGGCTGAATGGGTCCGAATGGATACAAACCTAAGAGAGAGGGAGAGAAAGAAAAAAAAAGCGAGGTGGGCTCCCTTAAGCATTTATTTGCTCACATGTATTTGTGAGATATACTTGATAATAATGACTCCTGTGTTTGGCTGGGCGAAAATTAAAATACAATCTTTATAACCCGAGTTGCGTGGGTAATTTTGTAAATATCCCTGTATATGGTATCCTGGAATATGGGAACTAAGACTTGTGCATGAATTGATATACATTCTCCAAGTAGGACTTCTCTTCTCTTTAATATGTAAAGGAAAATGTTAAGATTACCTTATCACGACGTGGTGTAGTGGGTTAAAAGCTTGGACACTCTTTCTGAATGTCGGAAGTTCGATCCCGGTTGGGAGTATTTAAACATTTACTAGCTCACATGTATTTTTGAAATATACTTGCATATATACTGTATAATACAAACAGAACTATATAAAATATAGTTTTCAGTCGATATTGAAACACTGACTGTGACAAATAGAGGTTATCACAGGACTGCACACAAATAGAGGTTATCACAGGACTGCACACAACTAGAGGTTATCACAGGACTGCACACAAATAGAGGTTATCACAGGACTGCACACAAATAGAGGCTATCACAGGACTGCACACAAATAGAGGTTATCACAGGACTGCACACAAATAGAGGTTATCACAGGACTGCACACAAATAGAGGTTATCACAGGACTGCACACAAATAGAGGTTATCACAGGACTGCACACAAATAGAGGTTATCACAGGACTGCACACAAATAGAGGTTATCACAGGACTGCACACAAATAGAGGTTATCACAGGACTTCACACAAATAGAGGTTATCACAGGACTGCACACAAATAGAGGTTATCACAGGACTGCACACACATAGAGGTTATCACAGGACTGCACACAAATAGAGGTTATCACAGGACTGCACACAAATAGAGGTTATCACAGGACTGCACACAAATAGAGGTTATCACAGGACTGCACACAAATAGAGGTTATCACAGGACTGCACACAAATAGAGGTTATCACAAGACTGCACACAAATAGAGGTTATCACAGGACTGCACACAAATAGAGGTTATCACAGGACTGCACACAAATAGACGTTATCACAGGACTGCACACACATAGAGGTTATCACAGGACTGCACACAAATAGAGGTTATCACAGGACTGCACACAAATAGAGGTTATCACAGGACTGCACACAAATAGAGGTTATCACAGGACTGCACACAAATAGAGGTTATCACAGGACTGCACACAAATAGAGGTTATCACAGGACTGCACACAAATAGAGGTTATCACAGGACTGCACACAAATAGAGGTTATCACAGGACTGCACACAAATAGAGGTTATCACAGGACTGCACACAAATAGAGGTTATCACAGGACTGCACACAAATAGAGGTTATCACAGGACTGCACACAAATAGAGGTTATCACAGGACTGCACACAAATAGAGGTTATCACAGGACTGCACACAAATAGAGGTTATCACAGGACTGCACACAAATAGAGGTTATCACAGGACTGCACACAAATAGAGGTTATCACAGGACTGCACACAAATAGACGTTATCACAGGACTGCACACACATAGAGGTTATCACAGGACTGCACACAAATAGAGGTTATCACAGGACTGCACACAAATAGAGGTTATCACAGGACTGCACACAAATAGAGGTTATCACAGGACTGCACACAAATAGAGGTTATCACAGGACTGCACACAAATAGAGGTTATCACAGGACTGCACACAAATAGAGGTTATCACAGGACTGCACACAAATAGAGGTTATCACAGGACTGCACACAAATAGAGGTTATCACAGGACTGCACACAAATAGAGGTTATCACAGGACTGCACACAAATAGAGGTTATCACAGGACTGCACACAAATAGAGGTTATCACAGGACTGCACACATATAACTGGCGACGAATCGTTACCTTTATCGGAGGCTTAGTTGATTAAGGGGGGTCACCGGCTTTTTTTTTTATCTTTCTCTCCTATTCTCTCTTTCTCTGGCTTGTATCCATTCGACCCCATTCAGCCAACTGTTCTAAGACGTTTATCCTCATCCAGATGTCGATTTCTTCCTGGTAAGCGATAGCACGCAAGCTTTGTATGGGGAAATCCGGCTTCGCCGGAGAAATTTTTCTGTCGAAAAATGTACAAATTTAGCTTGCTGTAAAAACAAAAAATATATATATATGCTGACTCGCTACCGCTCGCCAGGAAAATATTGACACCTGGATGGGGGAAAACGTCTTAAAACAGTTGGCTGAATGGGGCCGAATGGATACAAGCCAAAGGGAGAGGGAGAGAAAGAGACAAAAAGCGAGGTGGGTTCCCTTAATCCCTCTTCGAGACTTCTGCCGTACATCACTCTCTGAGATACACAGGTCTAGCCATGTGAATCACAAACCTTCAATTCGATACTCAACCTCTGCAGAAAATCAATTATTTCCTGAAGATATGATTCATCAGAATGTTGAACGACAATTCTAGCCTACAATGGACGGCCCAAATCTATAGTTCGCCGGAAATTTGCGCGACATATAGATAAAGGGACATTAGCGCAGCATATAGATAAAGGGACATTAGCGCGACATATAGATAAAGGGACATTAGCGCGACATATAGATAAAGGGACATTAGCGCGACATATAGATAAAGGGACATTAGCGCGACATATAGATAAAGGGACATTAGCGCGACATATAGATAAAGGGACATTAGCGCGACATATAGATAAAGGGACATTAGCGCGACATATAGATAAAGGGACATTAGCGCGACATATAGATAAAGGGACATTAGCGCGACATATAGATAAAGGGACATTAGCGCGGCATATAGATAAAGGGACATTAGCGCGGCATATAGATAAAGGGACATTAGCGCGACATATAGATAAAGGGACATTAGCACGACATATAGATAAAGGGACATTAGCACGACATATAGATAAAGGGACATTAGCACAACATATAGATAAAGGGACATTAGCGCGACATATAGATAAAGGGACATTAGCGCGACATATAGATAAAGGGACATTAGCGCGACATATAGATAAAGGGACATTAGCGCGACATAGATAAAGGGACATTAGCTCGACATATAGATAAAGGGACATTAGCGCGACATAGATAAAGGGACATTAGCGCGACATAGATAAAGGGACATTAGCGCGACATGTAGATAAAGGGACATTAGCTCGACATAGATAAAGGGACATTAGCGCGACATAGATAAAGGGACATTAGCGCGACATATAGATAAAGGGACATTAGCGCGACATAGATAGAGGGACATTAGCACGACATATAGATAAAGGGACATTAGCACGACATATAGATAAAGGGACATTAGCGCGACATAGATAAAGGGACATTAGCACGACATATAGATAAAGGGACATTAGCGCTACATAGATAAAGAGACATTAGCACGACATATAGATAAAGGGACATTAGCGCGACATATAGATAAAGGGACATTAGCGCGACATAGATAAAGGGACATTAGCGCGACATATAAATAAAGGGACATTAGCGTGACATAGATAAAGGGACATTTGCGCGACATATAGATAAAGGGACATTAGCTCGACATAGATAAAGGGACATTAGCTCGACATATAGATAAAGGGACATTAGCGCGACATATAGATAAAGGGACATTAGCGCGACATAGATAAAGGGACATTAGCGCGGCATATAGATAAACGGACATTAGCTCGACATAGATAAAGGAACATTATCGCGACATAGATAAAGGGACATTAGCGCGATATATAGATAAAGGGACATTAGCGCGACATAGATAAAGGGACATTAGCGCGACATATAGATAAAGGGACATTAGCGCGACATAGATAAAGGGACATTAGCGCGACATAGATAAAGGGACATTAGTGCGACATATAGATAAAGGGACATTAGCGCGACATATAGATAAAGGGACATTAGCGCGACATATAGATAAAGGGACATTAGCGCGACATAGATAAAGGGACATTAGCACGACATATAGATAAAGGGACATTAGCGCGACATATAGATAAAGGGACATTAGCGCGACATATAGATAAAGGGACATTAGCACGACATATAGATAAAGGGACATTAGCATGACATATAGATAAAGGGACATTAGCACGACATATAGATAAAGGGACATTAGCGCGACATATAGATAAAGGGACATTCGCGCGACATAGATAAAGGGACATTAGCGTGACATATAGATGAAGGGACATTAGCACGACATATAGATAAAGGGACATTAGCGCGACATATAGATAAAGGGACATTAGCGCGACATATAGATAAAGGGACATTAGCGCGACATAGATAAAGGGACATTAGCGCGACATATAGATAAAGGGACATTAGCGTGACATAGATAAAGGGACATTTGCGCGACATATAGATAAAGGGACATTAGCTCGACATAGATAAAGGGACATTAGCTCGACATATAGATAAAGGGACATTAGCGCGACATATAGATAAAGGGACATTAGCGCGACATAGATAAAGAGACATTAGCGCGGCATATAGATAAAGGGACATTAGCACGACATAGATAAAGGAACATTATCGCGACATAGATAAAGGGACATTAGCGCGATATACAGATAAAGGGACATTAGCGCGACATAGATAAAGGGACATTAGCGCGACATATAGATAAAGGGACATTAGCGCGACATAGATAAAGGGACATTAGCGCGACATAGATAAAGGGACATTAGCGCGACATAGATAAAGGGACATTAGCGGGACATATAGATAAAGGGACATTAGCGCGACATAGATAAAGGGACATTAGCGCGACATAGATAAAGGGACATTAGCGCGACATATAGATAAAGGGACATTAGCGCGACATATAGATAAAGGGACATTAGCTCGACATTTCTCGGACGCGAAACACAAAATTCTATTCACAGGCTAGCAAAAACAAATGAGGTTTGCCAAAGAAAGATGTTGAGTAGCTTAAGGGGAGACAGGCCATCTTTCTGGACCCCCTTCTCCCTAATTCTTAGCCCCACTAGTTTTGAAATGTTAAGACATTGGTTCCATTAGTTTGGGGATTTTATGACCTTTCGCCCCATTTCTTTGTCAATATTAGGACATTTCGTGCCATTTAGGTGTCGATTTTTTCATGGCGAGAGATAGCGAGCCTGTAATTTTAGGAAGAATCGGCCTTTGGCCGGGATATATTTCTACCGAAAAATGTACAAATCTATCTTGAATGGGGGTCTAGAGGGTGTGTTTTTCTAAGCTTGATGGAAGTCTAGGGAGGACACTAAAAAAGTATGTGAATAAATGAATAAATATACCAAACAAACAGCCACTGTCCCCTTAAATGGACACCTATTATGAGGAAGCTTGTATGTCAATTATTGACCATGAACGTACACATTTGTGTATTTGTTGTCAACACTACCTGGTTCACTGCTAAAGGGGGGTCACCGGCTTTCTTTATCTTTCTCTCTTCTTCTCTCTTTTTCTGGCTTGTATCCATTTGGCCCCATTCAGCCAACTGTTTTAAGACGTTTATCCCCATTAAGGTGTCGATTTCTTCCTGGCGAGCGATAGCGAGCCAGTATTGTATGGAGAAATCCGGCTTCGCCGGAGAAATTTTTCTATCGAAAAATGTACAGATTTATCTTGCTGTCAAAACAAAAAAATATATATATACTGGCTCGCTACCGCTCGCCAGGAAAATATTGACACCTGGATGGGGGTAAACGTCTTAAAACAGTAGGCTGAATGGGGCCGAATGGATACAAGCCAAGAAGAGAGGGAGAGAAAGATAATGAAAGCGAGGTTGGCTCCCGTTAATACATTATCTACCTATAATTATGGTATTTTTGGAAATTTACAAACCGTGGCCCTTAGTCAGAATGTGTGTAAAATGACAACTCTGTTATTCCGTGATTTTTTCCCCAATACTCGAGCATCGATAACATCCAATTATATATAAATATTCTGTCATGTTTACTATATAGCTTATTAAGGGGGGTCACCGGTTTACTGTATATCTTATTAAGGGGGGTCACCGGTTTACTGTATATCTTATTAAGGGGGGTCACCGGTTTACTGTATATCTTATTAAGGGGGGTCACCGGTTTACTGTATATCTTATTAAGGGGGGTCACCGGTTTACTGTATATCTTATTAAGGGGGGTCACCGGTTTACTGTATATCTTATTAAGGGGGGTCACCGGTTTACTGTATAGCTTATTAAGGGGGGTCACCGGTTTACTGTATATCTTATTAAGGGGGGTCACCGGTTTACTGTATATCTTATTAAGGGGGGTCACCGGTTTACTGTATATCTTATTAAGGGGGGTCACCGGTTTACTATATATCTTATTAAGGGGGGTCACCGGTTTACTGTATATCTTATTAAGGGGGGTCACCGGTTTACTGTATATCTTATTAAGGGGGGTCACCGGTTTACTGTATATCTTATTAAGGGGGGTCACCGGTTTACTGTATATCTTATTAAGGGGGGTCACCGGTTTACTGTATATCTTATTAAGGGGGGTCACCGGTTTACTGTATATCTTATTAAGGGGGGTCACCGGTTTACTGTATATCTTATTAAGGGGGGTCACCGGTTTACTGTATATCTTATTAAGGGGGGTCACCGGTTTACTGTATAGCTTATTAAGGGGGGTCACCGGTTTGCTGTATAGCTTATTAAGGGGGGTCACCGGTTTGCTGTATAGCTTATTAAGGGGGGTCACCGTTTTATTAAGGGGGGTCACCGTTTTTTTTTATCTTTCTTTCCTTTTCTCTCTTTCCCTGGCTTGTATCCATTCGGCCCCATTCAGCCAACTGTTTTAAGACGTTTATCCCCATTCAGGTGTCAATTTCTTCCTGGCGAGCGATAGCGATCCGGCATTGTATGGAGAAATCCGGCTTCATCGGAAACATTTTTCTATCGAAAATTTTACAAATTTAGCTTGCTGTCAAAACAAAAATATATATGCTGGCTCGCTACCACTCGCCAGGAAAATATTGACACCTGGATGGGGGTAAACGTCTTAAAACAGTAGTCTTAATGGGGCCAAATGGATACAAGCCAAAGAGAGAGGGAGAGAAAGACAAAAAAAGCGAGGTGGGCTCCCTTAACCTTCTGCCGTCGTCACCCACGGCGCGTCTCCGGTTGCCATGGTGATATGCCACATACAAAATGTAATGATTTATGTGACCCTTATTTGACAATTTGAAAAATGCGTTTCAAAGTTATATCCCTAAAATGAAGCATAGTGTCGGCCGCTGTACCATAAATACATTATTATTTCAATGTTCATTAACACAAAGTTTTGAAAAATTTCGCGTGGTTAGAGGACAAAGTAGGTATCGTTAGGTTACATTTATTAATTTTAAATGTATGGTATCGCCTTTCTCTGTTTTGGGGTACATTTTTAGTTAAATGTAGCATAAATCTAAAGTTATTAAGATTATAGAATATTATCCTGCCTTTGGAGTCCAGTTTTAATAATTTAGACGTCAAGAAGTATTCAAATGTTCTAATTAACCAGAAGTATATGTACAAGATAATGTTTGGTGTTATTTTGGTTATTAAAATTTACTTTGTAATGCTCAGCTTAAGATATTAGTATTTACATGGCTATGGTATTTATGTTCTTTCCTCTCACTAAAACAATAGGCTTTCCATAATGCAGTTGGGTCTGAGTACATGATTAGATTGATATCCAAAATTCGAAAATGGATATTAATCGTGATCGTGTACTCAATCTGTAACTGCGTTAGTGGTGTAACGGTTTAGATGCTTAAGTTCTGGGTGTGGTGTCCCGAGTTCGAATCCCGGGAGGACCATATGATTTCATTAGTTTATTCAAGTACATTTGGGTTTGTAATGGATGATTAATGTTAAGAACGGGGTGTTACTTATTTATAGCTTATGCAACCATATGTAATACATTTACTTTATTGACCGCTCCAGAGATCCATGATAACAGAGGCCGGCCAACCTCTGCCGTATTGGTGCCACTCATGTTATTAGCCTCTCTTTACACTCTTCTTCTTCTTGATGTTTCTTTTTCTCCTGACCTTTCTTGGAAAGATCATATTACCACTCTTGCTAAAACAGCTTCCCAGAAGTTTGGTATGCTCAACCATCTCCGTGAGTTCTTCACCCCCATACAGCTTCTTGCTCTGTATAGGGGGACAGTGCGCTCATGTATCGAGTGTTGTTCGCATTTGTGGGGAGGTTCCACCCATACCGCACTTCCCGAAAGAGAAGAGTCAAAAGCATTTTGTCTCATCAACTCACTTCCTCTTACTAATTCACTACAATTTCTCTCATACATGTGGTATTGTTGCATCTCTCACAATCTTCTACCACTATTATAATAATCAGTGTTTCACAGAGCTATCTCCGCGTATTCTTCCTCCCTTACAGAGAGTGGGGGCACCCGTCTTTCAATACACTCCCACCCCTATTGTGTCCAACTCTCTAACCTATGAGTGAACCGATTTTCCTTGTTTTTCTTCTACTCAACAAGTAAGCTTTTGAACTCTCTCCCTCATTCCGTCCTTCCATCTTTCCATGACTTAACCCATTCCCTGCGAGTGACGTTCCGGAACGGATAGGCAATTTACAGCAATTTACAGGCTCTACAAGCCTGTAAAAGCCGTAGAAATCGAGTGTCAGTGGGCGGGAGCGTGAGGGACCCACCTCCAACCCTCAGAGCAGCCAGCCGCTCACTGAGGGAGACTGTGTCTTGCGCGGGTGTCTCACAACAGTGTTGCCGAGCGAGCGAGTCAGCGAGAGCTAATAATTAGCGAGTTTTCCCGAATGTCTATAGCAACGCTGCGGGTGAACCCCGCCACCTCGTTCTGGTCTCATTTTGAAGCTATTTTCGCCTAGTTTTTGGCAGAATACAGTTCATGTAATGCAGATATTTGATTGATCATTCAGGAGAGCCTGAATATGCCCTAAATAGCGCAAATATATCCGCAGCGTAAGTGTTAAACTGCATCAAGCTTTGTGTGTCCAGACATTTTGACTCTATCGTACTGTCGGCGGTAAAAGTCCTGTCGCCTCCCCTGCCTAACAGCTCTTACCCCTCCTCTGCCACGTCATCCTATGCCCTCAAAACACACACCTCATATGTGCCATCTGCTGGTAGAAATATGCTCGTTTTGTACACCTAACATTTTCGAGTCTACGAATATTGTGGGTTTCGGTGAGGCAGGAGAGGTAACATGACTTTTGCCACCGACTGTACCTTGAATTTGGCTCTCTGTCACTCTTTCAACTTTGGGGGAGACACTTGTTACAGGCAGCTTTGCCTTTTGTCTCCTTCACACACATAGAAAATAAATATATATATATATATATATATATATATATATATATATATATATATATGTATATATATATAAATACAGTATTTATATATATACAGGGTGTCCCAGGAGGAAAGGGCATAACTTTGGGAAATGATAAAACAAGGTATTCTAAGCATAAAATGTTCAATAACAACAAGTCCGAATCTCAACAGTTATAAAGATATTGAAGGTTTAAGTTAGTGTCCTCCCCCGCATCACTGTAATGGACTCTCCCATGTCAAATAATTTCTAACTGGTCCAAAGTGAGCTAATATTTCTATAATCATTTTGCAAATTACAGAATTATAGTATCTTTATAATAACATGATAAAAATAAGTGCAGAAAGATGGAGGTGTGGTAGGCTCTAGGACAGCTAGGCCAGCCTTATGGGGAATTACTGAAGAAAACACCATTTTCAACATGCAATATCTCGATACCGGTCGAGATTTGGAATATTTCTTATAGAAGATTTTAGGCTTAGAATACTTTGTTCTATCATTTCCCAAAGTTATACCCTTTCCTCCTGGGACACCCTGAATATATATATATACAGATAGGATTTTGGGCCTTATGCAGAGACGTAATTGTTAATGAGACCTAGGAAGGTTTTTTTGTTGTCTCATAGTTGGTGGTTTCATGCTTGCTAGTGTGTTCTTGTGTCAGGTTAGCAGGGGCTAGACCGGAGAGGAGGTTTTTTGCGATCCTTTAAGTAAAGTCTGCTGGTGCGAGTCCTGTGGACCCGCACGACTTCACTAGGACACCCGTGGGAGTCTGGGGGCATTTTCTTGTCTGTGTCCCTGTGTGTCTAGCGTTGTGTTGTGTGAGGGCCCTTGCCTAGTCCACTCAGCACTGCGCTAGCACGTCTTGCTTTTGTTTTAGGGTCGCCAGGAGAGAATCAGATACTTGCGATCTGAGTCCCAAGAGAGCACCCTTTCAATTAGAGTAATTTGGCGCACAGACTTGGGAACGTCCCTAGGCTAGAGCAGGTGGCTCAGCCCGGGTATCAGAAGCCTATATCCTTCCGGCTAGACCTCTGCCGCCTGGCAGATTAACAGCTAGGGGTTTATTATCTCTGTATGCTTGTTATTGTGCCACAGTTTACCGTTTTTGTGAGCATTGTGAGTCAGGGTGGGGCTTAGAGACTCTGTCCGAGCAGGCTTGCCTGACTAAGAGTGAGAAGCACACCTGTATGTGGTTATGTTGCGAGTTGCTGCCTTTATTTAATTATACCTATGCCATTATACACTGTATGGCCTATCACTAGTATTTATTCCTGCTTATGAGTTAAGAGTTCTCTAAATCCGTAACGTACTTTCTTTGCTAAGCATCAGATCCTACAGTAGCCGCATGCAGTTTAGAAACCCGCATCTTGTCTACCGGTACGATGGTTTGAGGACTGTTTGCTTTCACCTTCTTTCACGCAGGGGTGATTAGTTGTATTAATTAACGTAACGTTAAATGTACTTTCTTCTAGTTTGTTATTAAATTGTTTCTGCAATTTAATTCCGTTATCTATCTTTTCCTTGAAGCTTTAAGTCAACTTAATTGTGTGATCTTTTATATAGCCTGCTTGACTATCAGCAGTCTATAGTGCGTGCACCCTGTAACCGAGTCATAGGATACCTTGTTGTCCAGGCAGGACTCTTGACGGTTTAGGGTGGTTTGTTGCCTGGGTTTATAGATAAGGGTTGGATCTAGCGTTTTCCGTTTTTGCTTGTTGCCGCATACCTAGTCCAATAGAAAGAGCCCAGTGTTTATATATCCCAGGACATAACAAATGGCGACCTTACATAGGATTTACTGAACAGAGGAATATAGTGGTCATTTGTTTTGAGATTCCTTATGATTAGAGGAATACAGTGGACATAGAGTTTTTTTTTTTTTGGAGCAACCAATATAACACATTAAAGACTTTAAATAACATTAGTATATACATACTTGCATAGGAGATAAGGCACATTCTATAACCGTGATAATTACTGCAGTACACAAACATGTCTAATACATCAGAACACAGTGATGGGTCAGGTCACGATACGGGCTCGGAGGGAGAAAGACCTGTGGAGTGGCTAGTCGATAGCGAGGAGGGTGCTAGAAGATTGTTAGAGGTGCCCCTTACCGCTGCCAGGGTGTTGAAGCTGAATAAGTATGGCTTAAAGTGTGTGGCAGGTCTTCAGGGTCACCAGGGTTTAAGTGGCATGAGGAAAGATCAGCTGAGGACTTTGATATTGGGTTTAGAAGGGAGAGACCTGGGTGGAGAGGCGACTGGGGGCCCCGGTCCCCAGCCCCCCCTCCACTCTACCCCCGTATCAAATGTCAGGGTGCCTGAATTTAGTACATACCCCCAAGTTGATGGTCAATGGCAGCGTGGAATTCAATCACAGGGACCCTCTCCATTAAATGCACCTTCCCCTCCTCAAGGGTTGACTCCAGATTTGTTGTTTCGGCTTGAGATGGCCAAGGTTGAGGTTGCTAGAGCTCAGGTTGAGGCTGCTAGAGCTCAGGTTGAGGCTGCCGAGAGACAGGCGAGTGTGCAGGCTGAGGTTGCTATACGAGAGGCTGAACTGCAGGCAGAGTCTACTAGGTATCGGGCTGACAGGGAGCTGGAGAGATCTCGAGTGGAGGTAACAGGGCGAAATATTGGGGGAGGTAACAGACATCGGGACCAATCATTGTCGCACCTGCTTAAACAAGTTCCTGTGTTCGATGAATTAGGTGTGTCTGAGTTTTTTATGCGATTTGAGAAGAAGTGTCAGGAACACCAGTGGCCTCAGGAAAAGTGAGCAGCATTAGTTTCATCAAGACTCCTAGGAAAGGGGCTAAAAGCGTATGATGCACTACCTTTAGAGTCCTGTGTAGTTTATGATGAGCTAAAGAAGGCTGTGCTACGGGCCTATGAGTTACAACCAGAAACTTACCGCTTGAAGTTTCGGGGTGTTACTAAGGGCAAGGATAGTACCTTCCTAGAACACGCCCGGGACTTGTCTGATGCACTACGACATTGGCTGCGTTCTGAGAGGGCAGCTACTTTTGAGGAGTTGAGTGAGTTGGTTCTCTTGGAGCAGTTCTTTAAGTGCACAGGCGGGGACTTAACATTAAATATAAAGGAAACAAATCCTTAAACTCTCCAGGAGGCAGCAGAAATGGCTGACCTCTGACTGTCATTAATTCGAGGGTGTGGAGCAGCAGCTAGGAGTGAGTCGGGTGCAAAGGATCGTACCCCTTCCCCTCCCAAGAATTTTGATACACATAAATACACAAAACCATCTAGCACTGACAATAAAACTGAACATAAACCAAATACCGTCCCGTATAAGAAGTCTAATGGTACCTCCCACTCCCAAGGGAAACCAAAGAGTAAAGAGTGCTTTGCATGTCACAAGGAGGGTCACTTTGCAAATGCTTGTCCGAACAAGCCACCAAACAAGGTTGTGTCATTGGTCCGCAGCATAAGGGTGTCGCCTATATCTTCTGAGTTTGCCAAGGGTAGTTCATCAGAGGTTGGGACACAGCCTGTGTTCAAGAGTCAGGAAGGCTCGAACCGTGTCCGCGACGTCTTTGGGGGTCATAGAGGGCATGGTTTTGTGAGGTGGGCTGGCGAAAGGCGAGGAGTTAAGCTATTGCGTGATACTGGGGCTTCTCAGACCTTGTTAAGGAACTTTACTGGTAGACCGATTAACGCTGCTCGGGTGGTGGTAGTTCAGGGGATCAATGCTACGAAGTCCTACCCGCTGGTGCGGATGGAGCTGGAGGTGGGTGGTGTGGCGAAGGAGCTGGATGTCGGAATTGTAGAGAACTTGCCTGTTGGGGGCGTCGACCTCCTCCTCGGCAACGACTTTGCGGTGCCTGCTTCTAAGGTTTCACCCTTGGTCGTTGCCGAGAAGGCGGCCGACGTTAGTAGGGAGGAACAGGAGTGGGTTGAGAAGTGTAGCCTACAAACCATGGCGTGTGTTGTGACGCGTTCTCAGACATCCGGAGCCTTGCAGCCACCACCTCAGTCTATCAAACCGCGGAGGCAAGGTCACAAGAAAACGGGAAGTGTTGGTCAATTGGAGAGTTTTGAGCCGGCAGTGTTTCTTGGTGACTCATTATTGGCACCTATGTTAGAGTCTGGAGAGGCCCCGGGGCCTGTCACCGCTAGTGCAGGTGCAGGGCAGGAAGAGACTCTGCGACAGCATCGTTATGCGCAGCGTGAGGAAAGGATGGCTCAGCGGGACATTGGAGGTGGAAATAAATTATTTAAGATGAACTTGGATAATCTCGCACCTGCTGATATATGTTCCTTGCAGCTGGAAGATCCTGAAGTCAGGGCGTGTGGTAATGGTGCTGTCGAACTGGAGAGCGATGGGGATGCGCAGCCTGGTGATTTTTTCTTGTCCGAGGGGATCTTGTATCGGAGACATCAGGATCCCAAGAAAAAGTGGGATAGCGGGTCAGGATTAGTGGACCAGTTAGTAGTACCGAGGGTGTGCCGTGAGAGCTTATTGAGATTTGCTCATGATGTGCCTTTGGCAGGGAACCTGGAGGCACGTAAGACGGAGGCAGCTCTGAGCAAGCTTTTCTGGTGGCCTGGGTTAAAGGCGAGTATCGTGTCATGGGTGTCACAGTGTCACACTTGTCAAGTTGTTGGGAAACCCAATCAGGTCATCCCGAGAGTCCCGTTACAACCCATCCCTGTCATTGGGCCGCCCTTCAGCAAAGTAGTTATCGATATGGTTGGCCCATTGCCCCCCACTAGTGCCGGCAATACATTTTTACTAACTGTAATGGATGTAGCAACACGGTATCCAGATGCTTACCCCATGCACAACGGGATGGCCAAGACTGTTGTCAAAAACCTACTTGTCTATTTCTCTTGTTATGGCTACCCTCAGGAGATCCAGTCTGATCAGGGATCCAATTTTACTTCTGCTCTGTTTAAGCAGACCATGCAGCAACATGGGATAGTGTCTGTGGTGTCATCTGCCTACCATCCCGAGAGTCAGGGAGTTTTGGAAAGGTGGCACTCGACTCTCAAGAGTATGTTGCGGTGTTATTGCATGGAAAATGGGAAGGACTGGGATCTAGGTCTCCCATACGTTTTATTTGCTGCGAGAGAAGTACCTGGGGAGAGCTTGGGATTTAGCCCGAACGAGTTGGTTTTTGGACACAGGGTCAGGGGACCCCTCCACATAGTCAAGGAGATCTGGGAGGGAGTCACAAAGCCATGCTCGCTTCTAAAGTATGTAGTTGAAAGCCGTGAGAGAATGCTAAAGAGCTTGGAGGTAGCAGGTCGGAACCTTAAGAGTTCACAAGCTCAGATGAAGGACAGATACGACCAGAAGGTGAAGCTGAGGGAGTTTGAAGTAGATCAGGAGGTACTGATACTACTGCCTCTGGTGGGACACCCCTTGTCTGCCAAGTATTCTGGTCCGTATCGGGTTGTAGGGAAGGTTTCTGATCTCGACTATTTAGTAGCTACTCCTGATCGTAAGAAAAAGAACCAACTTTGCCATGTAAATCTGATGAAAGAGTATGTGAGGCGCCCCTCCGAGCCTCTTACTGTCCCGGTGTTGATCTGCAGCGATCGTGGTGGAGAAGGAGGAAGGGACAGTCAAGCTGCGGGGGAGGATAATTGGGATTGTCATGTTTCCGCGGATCAGTGGGCGGGGAATTCTAGACAAGTGGCTCACGAGTTGATATTGCACCTGCCTGAGCAACAGCGTGTAGCTGTGCAGCACTTGTTTCATTCAAACCCAGCTGTTTTTGCGGAGCATCCTGGCCTCACTACTCAAGCGGTGCACGATGTCGATGTTGGGGACCACCCGCCCTTTAAATCAGTGCCATACCGTGTTCCCCCTATTAAATTACCAGCACTTAGGGAAGAGCTGGATTATATGCTGAAACGTGGGCTGATTTCTGAGGGTGCAGTAAGGTGGACTTCCCCCGTCACACTGCAGCCCAAACCAGATGGCAAGGTGCGGTTTTGTATAGATTTCCGCAGGTTGAATGGTTTAACCCCCACAAATGCCTACCCTCTCCCTCGCGTGGACGACAGTGTGGATAAGATAGGAAAAGCCAAGTTCCTCACTAAGATAGACCTTGTTAAGGGTTATTGGCAAGTGCCCTTGTCTGAGCGAGCGCGAGAGGTGTGTGGGTTTGTGGTGGACGGTGCCACATATCGTTGCCATGTTATGCCATACGGGCTGAAAAATGCCCCTGCAACGTTTCAGAAATTAATGAACGACATTGTAGCCGACATTCCCAACTGTACGGTGTACCTAGATGATGTCATAATATACGACGATGATTTTAACAGTCACTGTGCTCACATCGGACAGCTTTTTAATAAACTGAATGAAGCAGGTTTGGTGGTAAACCTGGGTAAGTGCGATTTTGTCAAAGCCACAGTTTTGTACCTGGGGTTCGAGGTGGGGATGGGTCAGATACAGACAAAGATCAAAGCCATCGATTAGTTTCCCCAGCCTACGACTAAGAAACAAATCATGCGGTTTCTAGGTATGATAGGCTATTATCGTCGCTTCATCAAAGGCTATTCGACTGTACTTGCACCTTTAACTGACTTATTAGCTAAGGACAAGAAGTTCCGGTGGTCTCCTGAGTGTGCAGAGGCGTTTTCCTTGGTGAAACACCTGTTATGTACCCACCCCATACTCAGGGTCCCGGACTTCAGCAGACCTTTTCAGTTGGCGACTGATGCCAGTGGCGTAGGGGCTGGGGCTGTCTTGTTACAGACAGATGATGAAGGTATCGAACATCCAGTGAGTTTTTACAGTAAAAAATTCAATAGTGCACAAAGGAATTACTCTGAAATTGAAAAAGAACTCCTGGCGATAGTGCTGGCGCTCAGGCACTTCGATGTATATGTTCCTGCTTTCGGACCAGTTGTAGTGGTTTATACCGATCATCACCCTCTGAAATTCTTGAATCAGTTTCATAACCGGAATATGAGGCTGACCAGGTGGTCACTCATGCTTCAGGAGTATAATCTGGACATACGCCATATTGCCGGTTCTGATAACGTGATAGCGGATTGTCTATCAAGGGTGGATGATGTTGGTTAGACTGCCACAGGATTGAGAGTTGAGTGTGGAGGAAAATAGGCTGTCACTGTAGTTCAGCCGAAAAAAACAAATTAAAAAAGCAAAAACCTTATAAAAACTCTTTATTTTTATAACGTGTAGAATTTTGTATAAGATGTTGTAGCAGTATCTAAGTTGAATGTTTTCGCTTATTGTCGCTAAGCTAGTTGAACTTGCTCGGTGGAGCGCAACAGTCTTTATTTTTTTTATATATAGTGCCTTGTGTCGCAACAGTGTGTGGTACAATGAGAAGCTTTCTGTTAGATATGAAGAACTTAGTCAAGGGTCTTATATCTTGTGGGAGGTGTGACGCTTCTGCATAGTAGCCACGTGCGGGCATGCGCGCGCGTCGGCTGCCCAGCCGTTTAGAAACCGGCTGGTGGCAGCCGACCGGCAGGCTTTTCCTTAGTATATATCCTATGACAACGTAACTAATGTCTGGGATATTCTTATGTTGTTTCACAGCTTGTAGCTGCCCTTATTCTTAACCTCTGAAGTGCGAATGGGGTAATTAGACACCTCTCCCTGTGCGCATGTATTTGAGGTGTTTCTGTCACTAAAATATTCATTGTACCATTAATAGCATTAATACTTATCCATATGCGCCTATTATGGGTTGATTATAAAGGTATTAACCTGAAACAACAATAAATCGAGTGAAAACAGCGTTTGGATGGTCAAAATAGGAGATATAGCCCGCGAGTGGTATTATGTATGGGTGAGGCAAGCTGCTTTCCCGCCAATTTCCCCCAAGGCCACTGAGACAGAGTCAATCGATACTCTCTCTCTCTCTCTCTCTCTTGCATTCGCTTGCTATCAGTGATGACCACACCCTGCAACCGGATTTCTAATGTTAGCACGAAAATATACCTCAGAATAAGGGAATAACAGGGAAAATAGGTGATAACTGAAGGAGAGGAGGAAAGTGGGGAAGGAGGGGAGGTAGAGGACTGAGATTTTGCATGGCCCAGGGGCCAAAAAAAAATAAAAATAAAAAATAAAAAAATACAAAAAAAAATATTTTTTTCGATGTCAAAAGTTGATTTTTTTTTCTCTCTGACTCTTAAGAGTCTCCCCGCAGTCCGCCGGGGAACTCTTAAGAGTCTCCTCGCAGTTCCCGGGTTACCCAACGCATCTTAGTATATTGTATTCTCGATAGTTGATTGTTTCATTATAATATATAAGATGTAAGTCTAGTGAGAGTGGGAGGAGACGAGCGGGAGAGAGAGACCGGCTGGGGGACGTTGCTTCGCGCAGAGAGTCCAGCTTGGGACGAGCCTGATGTTGCCACGTGCATTTGATCGCAACGTTAGGCTTAGTTTCGACTCACGCACGGGTTAGAGGATTTTGACCCGGCAACTGTGTTGAGTGTTGCCAAGCATGGGATGTATTTTGCATGCCTAGGGTGGGGTCCAGACAGATTCAAGACTCAGAGCTAACCTCACTGTCGTACCCTTCGGACCCCCTTGATATCTATCCCTCTCAACCCCACTTAGAAACTTTCTCTCTTACTTTGTATACCTTCCTTCCACTACTTCACCAATCTATTTAATTATCCCATCCCCTTGATAGACCTTATATCTATTATTGTATTAACGACGAGCTCTCAGATAACTAGATAGGATTTTGGGCCTTATGCAGAGACGTAATTGTTAATGAGACCTAGGAAGGTTTTTTTGTTGTCTCATATTTGGTGGTTTCATGCTTGCTAGTGTGTTCTTGTGTCAGGTTAGCAGGGGCTAGACCGGAGAGGAGGTTTTTTGCGATCCTTTAAGTAAAGTCTGCTGGTGCGAGTCCTGTGGACCCGCACGACTTTACTAGGATACCCGTGGGAGTCTGGGGGCATTTTCTTGTCTGTGTCCCTGTGTGTCTAGCGTTGTGTTTTTTTTTTTTTTTTTTTTTTTTTTTTTCTATGTGATTGAGGGAGGCAAAAGGCATAACTGCCTATAGCGAGTGCCTCCCCCATAGTTGAAAGAGTGACAGGGCCTAAATCAAGGGACGTTCGAGCCAAAATGCCTGGACACACGGAGTTTGAAGCAATTTAAGTCATAGGAAGAGGGAAAGACTGATTCTGTGAGAGCGTTCCAGAGCTCAGCTGTTGAGTAGAAGAAAGTTTGAGAGTAACGTTTCACTCTTGGGTTGGAGAGTTGCACAGAGTAGGGGTGGGATTGAGTTGCAAGACGGGTACCACGTGCCCTACGTAAAGGAGGTGGTATGCACTGGGATAGCTCTGAGGAACACTGATTATTATAGTAGCGATAGAATAGCGAGAGAGATGCAACATTGCGGCGGAGAGAGAGAGATTGCAGAGAGTTGGTGAGTGGACGGGAGTTAATGATACGAAAGGCCTTCCTTTCAACTTTGTCTAGGAGAGCGGTGTGAGAGGAACCTCCCCACACATGTGAACAATACTCAATACAAGGGCGCACTATGCCCCTGTACAGAGCAAGAAGCTGTGCAGGGGAAAAGAACCCCCTAAGGCGGTTGAGCACACCCAGCTTCTGGGAGGCTGCCTTAGCAAGACTTGTAATATGGTCCTTCCAAATGAGAGCAGAAGAAAAAGAGACACCAAGAATATTGAGAGAAGATGAAGGGTTGATTTTTGTATTGTTGAAGAATAAGGGATAGTCCGCTGGGAGATCCTGACGGGTAGATAGATGGAGAAATTGGGTTTTGGAAGCATTAAAGTTAACAAGGTTTTCTCTGCCCCAATTGGAAATAGTATTTAGATCAGAATTTAAGAGTTCTATGGCTTCATTACGTTTGTCGTTGAGGGATTGCTGGCTGGGGCGTTCTGAAAAACTAATGGAGTAGTGTAAGGTTGAGTCGTCTGCATATGAATGGATGGGAATTAAGGTACAGAGATCATTTATAAAAATTAGAAAGAGAATAGGAGATAGGACAGAGCCCTGAGGAACACCGGAGTTTATAGGGTGAGGAAGTGAACAATGGCCGTCCACAACCGCGGCTATGGAACGGCCGGAAAGGAAATTAGAAACAAAGGCACAGATGGAGGGATAGAAACCGAAGGAGGGTAGTTTAGAAATTAAAGATTTATGCCAGACTCTATCGAAGGCTTTCGATATGTCTAGTGCAATAGAAAAAGTCTCACCGAAGTCCCGGAAGGAGGATGACCAAGAGTTACTAAGATATGAAAGAAGATCACCAGTAGAGCGACCCTTAAGGAAGCCATACTGGCGATCTGAGAGCAGATTATGAGAAGAGAAAGGCTTAAGAAATTTGGAAGCAAGAATAGTTTCAAAAACTTTAGAAAGACAAGAGATAAGAGCAATTGGACGATAGTTGGAGGGTTGAGAGCGGTCACCCTTCTTTGGGACAGGTTGAATGTGAGCAAACTTCCAGCATGAAGGGAAGACGTTAGAGGATAGACAGAGACGAAAGAGTTTGCCTAGGCAGGGAGTCAGCACGGAAGCACAGTTTTTGAGAACAACAGGAGGAACACCGTCCGGACCGTACGCCTTATTAGTGTTAAGCCCAGAGAGGGTAGAAAGTACATCTTTAGAAGAGATTAGGATATTAGGCATAAGTAAGAGAGAGGAGGGCGGAGAGGGAGGAATAGCACCGGAATCATCCAAGGTGGAGTTTCTAGCAAAAGTTTGAGCGAAGAGTTTAGCTTTGTCAGAGGAAGAAGTGATGGTTGTGCCATCAGAGTGGGAAAGGGGAGGGAAAGACAAGGAAGAGAAATTGTTGGAGAGGTTTTTGGCTAGATGCCAGAAAGCTTGGGAAGAGCTAGAGTTGGATAGTTCAGTGCATTTATTATTGATGAAAGAGTGTTTGGCAAGTCGAAGAACAGATTTGGCTTGATTCCGGGCAGAAACATATGAAGAATGAGAGTCTTGAGTTTTAAGGCGTCGGTACCGTTTGAATGCTTCCTCCTTATTGCGGACAGCAGTAGAACAGGCGTGAGTAAACCAAGATTTTTTAGCATTAGTCTGAGAGAAAGAGAATGGAATGTATGCTTCCATGCCCGATAGGATTACCTCGGTAATGCGTTCAGCACTCTCCGAGGGTCCTCGGCCATGGAAGCAGAAATCATTCCATAGGAAATCAAAGAAGTACTGCCGAAGAGCCTCCCAGTCGGCAGCGCCAAAGTGCCAAAAGCGCCACCGGCTAGGAGGATCGGGTGGCTGTACTGGAGAGATAGGACAGGTGACAGAGATAAGTTTATGGTCGGAGGAGCCCAGAGGAGAGAAAAGATCGACAGTATAAGAAGAAGGGTTAGAAGTTAAAAACAAGTCAAGAATGTTGGGCCGATCTCCGATGCGATCCGGGATACGGGTGGGTTGCTGAACTAACTGCTCTAGGTCATTTAGGATAGAAAAGACGTAGGCTTGTTCACCAGGTGGATCAGTAGTGTGAGAGGAGAGCCAATGGCGGTGGTGAACGTTGAAATCTCCTAAGATGGAGATTTCTGAGAAAGGAGAAATGGATAGAATGTGTTCCACTGTAGAGTTTAGATAGTCAAAGAATTTCGGAAAGTTAGAGTTTGGGGAAAGATAGACAGCACAGAAATATTTAGTAAGAGAATGACAGGAAAGTTTGAGCCATAAAGTTGAGAATTCAGAGGAGTCGAAATCGGGAACACGAGAGCAAGTGAGTTTGTTGTGCACATATGCTCAACATCCGCCTTTGGCTTTGAAACTAGGATAGAGAAAGTAGGAGGATACAGAGAAGGGGTTGCTGGAAGTTGCTACAGACACCTGAGTTTCGGTGAGGAAGAGAAGATCAGGTTTGTAGGAGGAGAGATGGTGCTCAACAGAGTGAAAGTTAGAGGAAAGTCCGCGAATGTTGCAGAAATTAATAGAAAGAGTAACAGGCCGAGGTCCAGGTAATTGTGTGGGGTCGTCAGGGGATGGTCGGTCGGGTGAGGGGGCATTTATGGTCCCCCCCCTGGGGGACTCCGAGGCTGGGCTACAATTCATCATTTTTGTTTTTTAAATTTTGGTGTGGAGGAATGAAGTGTGGTGTGCATGTTTAGTGTAGTGAAGTGGATAGGAGGAGGAGGTGTTTGTGAGAGCTAGCTGGATTGCTCTCAGTGTAAATGAGGCACAAAGAAAATCAGTAAGAGAGGCCAAGCAAATGAAACAGGAGTTCCAGCGACTCTTTATCACATGCCTATAACCTCACCTGGGTCTAGCCCTGATCGATTGGTGCCTACAATCTCCCCAGTCAAGCAGGGCCCTTGCCTAGTCCACTCAGCACTGCGCTAGCACGTCTTGCTTTTGTTTTAGGGTCGCCACGAGAGAGTCAGATACTTGCGATCTGAGACTCTCAAGAGAGCACCTTTTCAATTAGAGTAATTTGGCGCACAGACTTGGGAACGTCCCTAGGCTAGAGCAGGTGGCTCAGCCCGGGTATCCGAAGCCTATATCCTTCCGGCTAGACCTCTGCCGCCTGGATAACAGCTAGGGGTTTATTATCTCTGTATGCTTGTTATTGTGCCACAGTTTACCGTTTTTGTGAGCATTGTGAGTCAGGGTGAGGCTTACAGACTCTGTTCGAGCAGGCTTGCCTGACTAAGAGTGAGAAGCACACCTGTATGTGGTTATGTTGCGAGTTGCTGCCTTTATTTAATTATACCTATGCCATTATACACTGTATGGCCTATCACTAGTATTTATTCCTGCTTATGAGTTAAGAGTTCTCTAAATCCGTAACGTACTTTCTTTGCTAAGCATCAGATCCTACAGTAGCCGCATGCAGTTTAGAAACCCGCATCTTGTCTACCGGTACGATGTTTTGAGGACTGTTTGCTTTCACCTTCTTTCACGCAGGGGTGATTAGTTGTATTAATTAACGTAACGTTAAATGTACTTTCTTCTAGTTTGTTATTAAATTGTTTCTGCAATTTAATTCCGTTATCTATCTTTTCCTTGAAGCTTTAAGTCAACTTAATTGTGTGATCTTTTATATAGCCTGCTTGACTATCAGCAGTCTATAGTGCGTGCACCCTGTAACCGAGTCATAGGATACCTTGTTGTCCAGGCAGGACTCTTGACGGTTTAGGGTGGTTTGCTGCCTGGGTTTATAGATAAGGGTTGGATCTAGCGTTTTCCGTTGTTGCTTGTTGCCGCATACCTAGTCCAATGGAAAGAGCCCATTGTTTATATATCCCAGGACGTAACACGGAGTAGCGGAACCGTGCCCACCGCTGGAGGTAGGTTACACAGGTAGCAGGGAATGGATGAAAAGATTGGGAAGAATGAGGTGAAAGAAGCAGTGAGACAAATGAGAGTGGGTAAAGCAGAAGGTATAGATGTTTTTTTTCTGTGGAGTGTATTAAGAAGGGTGGAGATGTGATAGTAGATTGGCAGGTGAGACTATTCAATGTTTGTTTTGTTGTGTTAATGGTACTATTTGACTGGAAGAGTGAATGTATCGTGCGTTTGTACAAGGGGGAGACCAGGAGTGTTCTAGTTATAGAGGCAGGGTGTTGATAGAGAGGATAATTTGGTACAGAAGGAGCATTAGAAGAGCAGTGCGGTTTTAGGAGGGGAAGAGGGTGTGTGGATAAGAATGTTGCAGTAAGACAGCTATGCAAGAAGTATTTAGAGAAAAGTAAGAAGATATGTTGTGCTTTTATGAATTTGAAACAGGTGTATGATCGTGTGGATCGAGAAACAATGTGGAAGGTGCTAAGGATTTATGAAATCGGAGGAAACTTGTTAAGAGCAGTCAAGAGTTTTTATGAAGAGAGCAGAGCGTGTGTTAGAGTTAGAAATTAGTTGAGTGAATGGTTCGGGGTAAATGTAGCTCTGCGACAGGGTTGTGTAATGTCACCATAGTTGTTTAATGCATATATGGATGGTTTGGTGAGGGAGGTAAAATTGAGATTGTGACGTTAACCACTCCGTTAGAACCGCATGGCTTGTCCTACAGTGACTCGCTAGGATCGCCAGGGCAGTGGATGTGGCTACAGTTGATGTATTATTGTGTGCTTTATTTCATATGAAAGCTCGTGTCATGGGCAGTCCAGAAAGGCTCTTTGTTTTCGCCCATGTCAAGGCTTTATATATTTAATTGCAAAGTATATGTTTTATCATTAAGTAGTAATGATAGGATTTGAGAGAGAGAGAGAGAGAGTAGAACAGAGTGTGAGGAGACGTGCAGTGTTTTTTGCCATGCTCGATGACGTCACGGTTGGCTGGCCTCTTGGGGATTGGTTGGAGGAGTTCTTTACCATGCTTGGTGACGTCATGGTTGGTTGGCCTCTTTGGGATTGGCTAGAGGACTTGTTACCGCTTTGCTTACGCGGTGCGAACTAGTGCTAGTATATATACAGCTCTCTTGCCACTCTCTCCCTCGGATCTGGTTTCTAGAACGCATCTCTCTTATCCCTTTGATATCTGTTCCCCTCTCTGCACCTGAGAACCTTTTCCTCTGCCTATCTCTCTCATTTTCCATATCTTTCACCACCTTTTATTAATATTATACCCCCTCTGGTTAACTCTGCATAATCAGCTTCATGCTGGCCAGTTGTATTGTGCGTTAAGGTCTTATATAACCCATGTATGTTTAGTTGTTAAGATAAGTTGATCACGAAGCATTGGTTGGCATTCATATTGTTCAGTACCACTTCCTATAATTATTTGTGTTCTGCTGGATTAGATAATGCTAGACTTGGAGTCTGATATTATAAGGTATTGTTTCCAACGGGTGCTGGCTTTAGTTAAAAGCTGCACGACATACCTGAGAACTGGAGTTGATTGGGTAAATTCTAGTCTGTGTGCCATTGAGAGTAGAGCATGCACGAATGAGGGCTTTTTGCCTATACCATTCTGCACTGTTCTAAGCTCGGTTGTTTGTCTTTGAGGTACGCCAGGAGAATGCTTAATACTTCGGTATTAAGGTTTCTCAAGAGAGCTACCCTTTACTATAACGTAATACTTGACGCACAGACTTGAGATTTGCACTAGGCTATGCGGCATGCCATGCGCACCAGTATCTCGTATCATTGACTCTAGCTAAACTTTATCAGTCATAGTAGACATTAAGTATATTAAACCAATTACTCTTATTATGCATACCCGTTTATGATTACACAGGCATTTCGCAGCCTAGTTTGATGTATTGAGACACAAACAACTTAGGCTCTTTTTGTTGATAGGAATACTGCATTGTCGTGGCGATTATTATTATTGTTGTAGTGTTTAGGATATTCTTGGCTCCGACTGCATTATATATCCTGCCTTTTTGTGTGCATAGCCTGCACGAGCATTGTTCCGCTGCCTGCCTTTTTGGGTTTCATTTCCGATTCGAGCATCTTGATAGCATCTAACATTTAAAGAAGATTCCTTGTTGGTGTTGAAGGACTTTAGTGCACTTTCTTTCATGCAGGAGTGCCTGACATTTATTGATTAAAGTAACGAAAGCTGTAGCTTCCCTTACCACCTTACTTTGCATACCATAACCAAGCACCTTCGGTTATAGGTAGTAATAGGCTGTTTTCACATAACATTAAGCCTAGAGTAGACGCACATTTATTGAGAGTTTGATAACCTATTATTGCATATAGAACTCTGGAGAGTATTTGTGTTCTTTGTTCACTGGGAATATACATCAGAGGTTGGATCTAGCGCTTTCCGTTGTAGCATTTATGCCATTACTAGTCCAATGAATAAGAGCCCTGATATATTTAAACTTCAGTCGTAACAAGATCTACGGGTAGAGGATTGAGTTTAGTAGGAATTAAGAATGGTGGTGATTGAGAGTTGAATCAGTTGCTGTTTGAAGATGACACATCGTTGATGGTGGATTCTGAGGAGAAGCTGCATCGAGTATTAAAAGAGTTTGGTGTGGTATGTGGGAGGAGGAAGCTGAGGGAGAATGTCAATAAAAGCAAAGTGATGGTGTGTAATAGAGATGCTTGTAGGGTAAATCTTAATGTATGACTGGATGGAAGGAGTGATGAGCAGGGATGCAGGTGTGGAAATGGAGGTAAGACAGAGAGTGTGTAAAGGAAGGAAAGTTTTTTGAGCAATGGGAAGTATGTGGAAGATGAGAAACCTCAGAATGAAAGTTAAAATTGCAATGTATCAAGGGATAGTTGTACCAACAGTGATGTATGGGGCTGAGACATGGGCTCTGAAGGCAGAGGAGAAAAAAAGGTTGCATGTGATGAAGATGATCTGCTTGAAGAGTATATATGTATGGAGTAACGCGAAGAGACAGATTGAGGAATGGAGAGGTTCGTAGGAGAGTGGGACAACAGGAACCCTTATCGGCCAGAGTGGAAAGAAGGTGCTATGCTGGTATGGACATGTTGAACGAATGGGAAGTGAAAGGCTTACAAAGAATATATGAGTCAGAAACAAGGGGAAATAGATTGAGAGGAAGTCCTCGGATGAGATGGAGAGATGGTGTAATTAAAGTGTTGGAAGAGAGAGAGATTACTGAAGAACAAGCAAGAGATGTGGTAATAAATAGAAATGATTGGAGAATGTTTTTTTGTTTTTTTATATATATTCCAACTACTCCCTCTCGGGCATAGGCTGAGAGCCTGCACACTCTACAGCTGAACACGGTGAGGCCCGTGAGGTTTTGTTCCAGTCTAAGGAGTGAGACATGCGAAGCACCTATTCATGGCTCAAAGCAACTCCATCTCTGAAGCTGCTTCACCTCTGGGCTTCACAGTCTCATCCCCCAGAGTCAGACCCTCACTCTCAGAATGCCACCTATTGAGAAATTCACTCACTAGGCATTCCCCCCCTGTAGCATATTTTGAATATGGAAATATTCATACAATACTATTTAATCAGGGAACAATGAGGGTATTTTTTTGGCATTTCAGTGTGCTGTGGTAATGCACTGAAACCAGGTGATTAAATTAGTGATAACGCAGTTGTAGGGAGAGGGTGCCGGGTGCCAGTTAGACTAGATAATAGACTGTCAGATGCCTGGCCTGTGGAACCGGTGTATGTTGTGAAGGGCCATGCCTGGACGTAAGGTTGGCGGGCATTGTGGTTTTGGGCTTCACTCTGTGTCTGCCTGCTGAGACCAGAACCTGTCCGGGAGGTCTGAGACTGGGGAAGTGCTGGAGGCCCCTAGTGATCCTTGGTCTCTGGGTCTTCTCCTGGGTGACCTAGATGCGTATGAGTTATATTTTCTATTTTTGTTTTAACCATTTCAGTGTGAGGGATTATCCGCTATATTAGGGTTCACTCAGGCACTCCTGTTTGCTTAAAAACATGCCTGATTGAAATTAATGTTTGACGCAAAAAAAAATAGAAGAAAAGAGCTTTCATAGTATTATGACACCAGAAAGACCTCTCAGTCTTATGTGGTTCACTCGAAGTTGTGCTGAAGACATCAGCAATATTCCCTAAAAATAAGCAATGTTCCACTACATTTACCTTTGGCAATGCTGAATAGGTCTTGCGCGAGACCTGGGGTGAGAGTCAGTGCCGCAGCAGGCTCTGTCACGCTCCTGATCACTCACGCTCGTCTCCGCAGGCTCTAATGAGCCAATAATTCCAGAATATTTCCAGGAAATTCCACTATGGGTCCCGCAGCATAAGGGTCAATTAATAATTATCTATTTAGTTGTTTTTATTCGGGCTCTGTCTTGAGTTGGCCACCCCCAGCATAGATGCGCAGAATTTCAGTGTGAGTATCCTAGGTTTGAGTCCTTGAAGTGCCACATGTATTTGTTGATTTCATTAATTGAGTTTAGAAGTAAAGTTGGTTGGTGAAAAAATATGATTACATAAATACATATGTATATACTGTATAATACATATGTATATACTGTATAATACATATGTATATACTGTATAATACATATGTATATACTGTATAATACATATGTATATACTGTATAATACATATGTATATACTGTATAATACATAATTGTATATACTGTATAATACATATGTATATACTGTATAATACATATGTATATACTGTATAATATTTATTTCTTCACCTATTCATTTATTTATTTATGTATTTATTATGTTTAAAACAATGGTGATCTTTTGTTCAAATCAAGCCATGGCTCAATAGTCGAAGACGGGGAAATAACACTATTTATCCTGATTAATTTGAAGCGATTATGACTAGATATGGTAAAAGCCCCACACTGTGTTATCTGCCCGTATCAACCATTGTGACACCTGTTCGACAAGGGGATCAGGAGGTAAGCCGTTAACACAACCTGCTCTTTAATAACAAGAGAGAGAGAGAGAGATAACGTACTGCGTAGTCATTTTTTTTGTCTATGTGAGTGAGGGAGACAAAAAGCAGAACTGCCTGTAGTGAAAGAGTGACAGGGCAAAGATCAAGGGACGTTCGAGCCAAAATGACTGGACACACGGAGTTAGAAGCAATTTAGGTCATAGGAGGAGGGAAAGACTGATTTTGGGAGAGAGTTCCAGAGTTTAGCTGTTGAATAGAAAAAAGACAGAGTAAAGTTTCACTCTTATGTTGGAGAGTTACACAAAGTAGGGGTGGGATTGTGTTGCAAGACAGGTATCACATACCCTACGTAGAGGAGGTGGTATACACTGGGAGAGGTCTAAGAAGCACTGATTATTGTAGTAGTGATAGAATAGCGAGAGAGATGTAACATTGTGGAGAGAACATAATAATTGTGGTGAAGAGAGAGAAATTGCAGAGAGTTGGTGAGTGGACGGGAGTTAATGATATGAAACACCTTCCTTTCTACTTTGTCTAGGAATGCGGTGTGAGAGGATCCTCCCCACACATGTGAACAATACTCAATACAAGGATGCACTGTGTCCCTGTACAGAGCAAGAAGCTGTGCAGGGGTAAAGAACCCCTTAACCTCTCTGCTGCACACCCCCTATAGTATACAGGCACCCCTGTGCGGAGGTATGACGATTTGGGCGCCACTTGCAAATATCGATAAAAAGTACATCAACGTGTAGGGAATGTTTGCGCGCATCGAACCATATATATTTGACCCCAAAACAAAATTCTGGGGTGGGGGGGAGGTGGCAGTCCATAGTTGAAAAAAGTGGAGCGAATGGCATCGCGCAGCCAGATTGTCATCGCGTGGCAAGATTTCCCGGGTGAATATCCGCGCGCCCAGGGGGTAGGAGTAGAGGGAGGGGAGGGCAGGTTAGGGCATAATGTCGCATATGTATCCTATTTTGAGAAATGTTATGCTATGTAGAGTATGTGTACATATATGTACGTATGTGTACGTATGTAGGCCACCCATATACCAAGGAATATGCCGCATATAGACCAAATATGCGACATATAAGCGAATTATGAGAGAGTTTAGAGGCGGGAACTGAGGTGAGAGAGTTTACGTGGGAAGGTATGAAGGATTGAAGTGGAGTACAGGGTCTGTTGGCTGTAATATCACATATATATATCGTATTTTTAGCACTGTCATGCTATATATCAAGTATGTGTACGTATGTAGGCGACCCATATAATAATGAATATACCGCATATAGACCAATTATGCGATATATAAGCCTTATGAATGTTTAGGGGAGAGTTGGGGTGGGTGGGAGGGAGGGAAGTCTGTGTGTTGCTGTCCATGGCCGGCCACGGCAGTCAGCTGTATGTTAGGGCGGCGGCGGCAGGGCCAGCAGAGGTACTGGATGGCAATATTATGGTTGTCCCTGTCGCCTTTGTTGCCTTGCCCTTCGTCCCTTTCTTCCCTTTGGCAGGGGCAGGAGCAGGGGCAGTGGCAGGGGCAGAAGGACCGGCGGGGGCGGCGTCGGCAGGGCCAGCAGAGGTCCTGGATGGCAATATTATGGTGGTCCCTGTCGCCGTTGTCGCCTTGCCCTTCGTCCCTTTCTTCCCTTTGGCAGGGGCAGGGGCAGTGGCAGGGGCAGAAGAGGCGGCAGGGGCGGCTGGTGGTGGTGGTGGTGGTAGTGGCAGAGGTAAAAGTTTTTTTACCCATGCCCTTCCCTGTCTTCCCAGTGGCCCCCACAGGTCATGCAGCCCCAGGGCGGCCTCCTGCGTCGGTGGTTGTGGTGGCAGTGGTGGTGGTAGTGGTGGTAGCAGTTGCCTGGGTGGTCGTGGCAGTGTCCCCGAAAGACAATGAGCTCTGCACTGCCCCTGCTTGCACGTGTTTTATTTGCTTTACGTGCAGGCTCCTCGTCCTCTGAGCTACTCGTGCCGTAGTAATGGTAGCTCGGGTCTTTAGCAGCCACTCTCTGCCTTCCACGGCTGCTGACACCACCAGAAGGAGGGCTGGTTGTGTCATCAGGGCGGGCCGAGCGTGTGGCGGGGTGGTATCGAGAGTTGCCAAGTTGTACTACAGACACACCAATTTGTAGCCGCCTGGCTGTAACCCCGCGGTTTTGGTACGCGCTCAAAAACCTGGATTATATAAGGCTTTCCGCAGCGCACCGGTAAAACTCTGATTAGTCTTTGAGCACTTGCCGGGTTAAGGCAGTTGAGCATACCCTGCTTCTGGGAGGCTGCCTTAGCAAGACTGGTAATATGGTCCTTCCAAGTGTGATCAGAAGAAAAATAGACACCAAGAATATTGAGAGAAGATGATTTTATTTTTGTATTGTTGAAGTATAAGGGATAGTCCTCTGGGAGTCGTGGACCGGACGCGTAGTAAGATGGAGATATTGGGTTTTGGAAGCATTAAAGGTAACAAGGTGTTCTCTGTCCCAATTGGAAATAGTAGTTAGATCAGAAGATAAGTGTTGTATGGCTTCATTACGTTTGTTTTTGAGGGATTGCTGGCTGGGGCGTTCTGGAAAACTGATTGAGTAGTGTAAGTTAGAGTCGTCTGCATATGAATGGATAGGACTGGAGGTACGGGTGAGAAGATAATTTTTGAACATTAGAAAGAGAATAGGAGATAGGACAGAGCCCTGAGGAACACCGGAGTTGATAGGATGAGGAAGTGAGCGATGGCCATCCACAACCGCAGCTATGGAAAAGACATTAGAGACAAAGGCATTGATGGAGAGATAGAAACCGAAGGGGGGTAGTTTAGAAATTTAAGATTTGTGCCAGACTCTATCGAAGGCCTTCGATATGTCTAGTGCAATAGAAAAGGTCTCATCGAAGCCCCGAAAGGAGGATGACGAAGAGATAGTAAGATATGAAAGAAGATCTCCAGTAGAGTGACTCTTAAGGAAGCCATACTGAAGATCTGAGAGTAGATTATGAGAAGAGAAATGCTTAAGATATTTGGAAGCAAGAATAGTTTCAAAAACTTTAGAGATACAAGAAAGGAGAGTAATTGGACGATAGTTGGAGGGTTGAGAGCGGTCATCCTTCTTTGGGACATGTTGAATGAAAACAAACTTCCAGAAAGAAGGGAAGACGTTAGAGGAGAGACAGAGACGATGGAGTTTACCTAGGCAGGGGATCAGCATGGAAGCACAGATTTTGAGTGCAACAGGAGGAATGCTGTCCGGAACGTACGCCTTCTTAGTATTAATCCCAGAGAGGGTAGAAACTACATCTTTAGAAGAGATTAGGATCTTAGGCATAAGTAGGAGAGAGAGGGGTGGAGAGGGATGAATAGCACTGGAATCATCCTAGGTGGAGTTTCTAGCAAAGGTTTGAGCGAAGAGTTCAGCTTTGTCAGAGGAAGAAGTGAAGGTTGTGCCATGAGAGTGGAAAAGGGGAGGGAAAGACGAGGAAGAAATATTGTTGGAGAGGTTTTTGGATAGATGCCAGAAAGCTTGGGAAGAGCTAGAGTTAGATAGTTCAGTGCATTTATTATTGATGAAAGAGTGCTTGGCAAGTTGAGGAACAGATTTGGCTTGTTTCCAGGCAGAAACATAGGAAGAATGAGATTCTTGAGTTTTAAGGCATCAGTACCGTTTGAATGCTTCCTCCTTGTTACGGACAGCAGTAGAACAAGCGCGAGTAAACAAAGATTTATTTGCATTAGACTGAGAGAAAGAAAATGGAATGTACGTTTCCACGCCCGAAAAGATTACCTCGGTAATGCGTTCAGCACTCTCAGAGGGTCCTCGGCCACGGAAGCAGAAGTCACTCCATAGGATATGAAAAAGTACTGCCGAAGAGCCTCCCAGTCGGCAGTGCCAAAGTGCCACCAGCGCCGCCGGCTAAGAGGATCGGGTGGCCGTACTGGAGAAATAGGACAGGTAACGGAGATAAGTTTATGGTCGGAGGAGCCCAAAGGAGAGAAAAGATTGACAGTATAAGAAGAAGGGTTGGAAGTCAGAAATAAGTCAAGAATGTTGGGCCGATCTCCGAAGCGATCCGGGATACGGGTGGGTTGCTTGACCAGCTGCTCTAGGTTATTTAGGACAGAAAATATGTAGGCTTGTTCACCAGGTTGGTCAGTAGATGAGAGGAGAGCCATTGGCAGTGGTGAACATTGAAATCTCCTAAGATGGAGATTTCCGAGAAGGGAGAGATGGATAGAATGTGTTCCACTTTAGAGTTTAGATAGTCAAAGCATTTTGGAAAGTCGGTAGTGTTAGGGCAAAGATAGACAGCACAGAAACATTTTGTATGAGAATGACAGGATAGTTTGAGCCATTAAGTTGAGAATTCAGAGGAGTCGAAATCGGGAACACGAGAGCAAGTGAGTTTGTTGTGCACATATGCACAACATCCGCCTTTGGCTTTGAAACTATGATAGAGAAAGTAGGAGGATACAGAGAAGGGGCTGCTGGCAGTTGCCTCAAACACCTGGGTTTCAGTAGAAGATCAGGTTTGTAGGAGGAGAGATGGTGTTCAACTGAGTGAAAATTAGAGAAAAGGCTGTGAATATTGCAAAAGTTGATAGTAAGAGTGACAGGTCGTGGTCCAGAGCATTTAAAGGGGTCGTCAAGGGAAGGTCGGGCGGGTGTGGGGGCATTTATGCCCCCCCCCGCCCCTCCCCCCCTGGGGACTTCAAGGCTTGGTGTGTGTTTATCATCATATATATATTTTGTTTTTTGTTTTTTTTTGTGGTAGGAGGAAGTGTGGTGTGCATGTTAAGTGTAGTAAAGTAGATAGGAGGAGGAGGTGTTTTTGAGAGCATGCAGGACTACTCTCACTGTAAGCGAGGCGCAAATGAGTGATTTTAAGTTCGATCTTGAGTATATTCTGGCAACACATTGGGGCTCTTTTGCACTAATGTAAGTTAAAAGGAGCACGCAGCAAAAACTAGTAATACAATATAGTAATCCTTACGAAGCTTGATTACCAAGCTTGTGTGGCCAGAAATAAAAACACAATGTATCGAAGGTAAAACTATTAAATATATTTGACCAGTGAGTTCTTTGAAAATGTTAGTTCAGAACATACAGTACGATCATTGATATAAAGGCCGGAAATGATGTCGTTGAGTTGACCTTGAGGTATTTTATCTTTCCTATTATGTCTGGTTATTTCGCTCACAAATAATTTCCTCGCATTTAAGTTGCTTCTCCCTTACTTTGAACTCAGGTTGGGTTACGATTTTATGTTAAAGTTAAGGGGGGTCACTTTTTGTTTTTCCTTTTCTCTCCTTTTCTCTATTTCTCTGGCTTGTATCCATTCGGCCCCATTCAACCAACTGTTTTAAGACGTTTATCCCCATCCAGGTGTCGATTTCTTCCAGGCGAGCGATAGTGAGCCAGCATTGTATGGAGAAATCCGGCTTCGCCGGACACATTTTTCTATCGAAAAATTTAAAAATTTAGCAAGCTGTCAAAAACAAATATATATATATGCTGGCTCGCTACCGCTCGCCAGGAAAATATTGACACCTGGATGGGGGTAAACGTCTTAAAAAAAGTATGCTGAATGGGGCCGAATGAATACAAGCCAAAGAGAGAGGGAGAGAAAGAGAAACAAGCGAGGTGGGCTCCCTTAAAGGCTGGGTAGGGTTTGGTAAGGATGGGTTACGTTAGGGTAAGTCATGAGTTTACAGTGGTTTTAGGAAGCTTAGGTTAGAATACGATAGGCTATGTTTACAATGGGTTTACAATGGGTTTTACACTGGGTTTTACAATGGGTTTACAATGAGTTTACAAAGGGTTTACAATGGGTTTACAAAGGGTTTACAATGGTTTACAAAGGGTTTACAATGGGTTTTACAATGGTTTACAATGGGTTTTACAATGGTTTACAATGGGTTTTACAATGGGTTTTACAATGGGTTTACAATGGGTTTTACAATGGTTTACAGTGGGTTTACAATGGGTTACAATGAGTTTACAATGGTTTACAATGGGTTTACAATGGTTTTAGGAAGCTTAGGTAACAATATGATAGGCTATGTTAGGATTGGGTTGGTTGGACTATGTTTGGTTAAGGGGAGGCAGTTGTTTTTCGAGTCCTCCTCCCTCATGTTTAGCCCTATTAGTTATGAGATTTGAAGACATTCGCTCCATTAGTTTGGCGATTTTAATACCTTTTGCCTCATTTCTTTGCCAATACTAAGACCTTTCGTGCCATTTAGGTGTCGTTTTTTTTCCTGGCGAGCGATAGCGAGCCTGTATTTGAAGAAGAATTGGCCTTCGGCTGGGACATTTTTCCACCGAAAAATGTACAAATTTATATCGAAGGGGGGTATTGTGGGTGTTTTTTTAAGTTTGATAGAGTTTTAGAGAGTAAACTAAACCCCCTCCTTAAACCATTGAGCTGAACCAGTAAATTATGCTGCACAATACCGTCTGGGCTCCCTTAATTTTTAAGGGGAGACTGACCGTTTGTTTTGTCTATCAATTCATTTATTCATAATTTTTTTTAGTTTCCTCCATAGACCTCCATCAAGCTTAGAAAAATACCCCCTAGACATTTTTCGGTAGAAAAATGTCCCGGCCGAAGGCCGATTCCTCTTAAAATGGCAGGCTTGCTGTCGGTCGCCAGGAAAAAATCGACACCTAAATGGCATGAAAGGTCTTAAATTGGCAACGAAATGGGGCGAAAGGTGTTAAAATCGCCAAACTAACGGGCCGAACGTCTTATAATCTCAAAACTAGTGGGGCTAAACATTAGGGAGAAGGGGGTCCAAAAAACCGGCCCATCTCCCCTTAAGTGTCGTTGGGTTACGAACGGTTATTTTGAGTTGGGTTAGGTTAGGTTTGGCTGACCTGGATTTTGAGTTGGGTTATGTTAGGTTTGGCTGACCTGGATTTTGAGTTGGGTTGGGTTAGGTTTGGCTGACCTGGATTTTGAGTTGGGTTAGGTTAGGTTTGGCTGACCTGGATTTTGAGTTGGGTTAGGTTAGGTTTGGCTGACCTGGATTTTGAGTTGGGTTAGGTTAGGTTTGGCTGACCTGGATTTTGAGTGGGGTTAGGTTAGGTTTGGCTGACCTGGATTTTGAGTTGGGTTGGGTTAGGTTTGGCTGACCTGGATTTTGAGTTGGGTTAGGTTAGGTTTGGCTGACCTGGATTTTGAGTTGGGTTAGGTTAGGTTTGGCTGACCTGGATTTTGAGTTGGGTTAGGTTAGGTTTGGCTGACCTGGATTTTGAGTTGGGTTAGGTTAGGTTTGGCTGACCTGGATTAGGTAAGGTTGGTTTGGGTCATCTGTGTGTTTCATGTTAGATTTGGTTAATAGTGGGGCAGATAACTGGAATAATCGTTCATTTCTGGAAACAAGCACCAAAATTGGCACACATACTCCTTGGGGATTGCTCTTTTGATAAAACCCATTAGCCACCTAAAAATTCAAGATGGCGGCCATTTTTCAAGATGGCCACCATTGAATATACAGAAACATTGCATTTCGCAATAAAATCGCAAAGACTTGTCCTATTTGAATGATCTTGGTGTAAATCATACATTTTCCACTATGTAGAATCCGAATTTGGAACCATGGACTTACTCACTAGCTTCCTTGTACCATAATATCAGTCCCGGAAATATAATTAGGGTAAAAAGTGCCCATATCATAGGCACCATCAGTCCGATATATTATTGGATGTACATGTAGGCAGTAGGCCTATACTTGTTTGTCACTTATTGTCTTGCTGCCTGGATGAGTATACTACAACGCTTCTAAACCTCGCATCTGCAGCTGCACAGACAAAAGCAGTAGCATTTTGCATTGACCGCAGCATTCCGACTTGCATCCACACTTGGTCAGCTGCTGGCAACTCTGTGCAATGGGTGGGAGTTCTGTCGAAACGATCTGCCACAGATCTCCTTTCTTGGTCCAGCCCCAGTTGGCAGGAGTCTGCGTTTCTGGTTGACGTACTGTTGACTGACTCCAGATGCAGCCCGCCTGGTAGGCAGCACGCTTCACATGCTGCTTCAGTGCTGCTCGGGTTGGAGGAATGGCTTCCTATGGCCTCTGCTTCCGAGCAAACATGTCCAACCTCGCATCAGATCTGTCGTACATCATGACCACGAACTTCTCCAAGGTCTCCAGGTCTTCATCATCAACTACCGGTGGGTACTGGCTGAGTTTGCTGAAGACACCGGAAGCCTCATCACAAACATCCCAGGAATGCCAAGCAGACTTCTTCCCTTTGCCACGGAATGCTGAAACGACATCGCAGCCAGTGAAGGCATGGAAGAAGAGCATCCCTTTGCTCTCTTCTGCAAGAGTGCAACACAAGTCATGTACAGGAACCCACCTCAGGTTCTGTCCTTGGCCAAAGGCAACCCACAACTGCTGCAGACCTAGCACCTGAAGTGCCTGCAGAACACTGACTGCGATGACGACAACATCTGTGTCGCTGGCTTTGACCATGATGACTTTGCTGCCTGCTTCTGTTGCATGCCTGGCATGCACAAAGATCCGCGTGTCATCTTCTTCATGACTGCACGGTGCCACCCCAGCCAGATTGATAGTGCGGTTGCTGACAGCATCTTATTCCTTGGTCACAATGACCACATTTGGTGTGGCCACACGTGCAATCTTATCAGCCAGAAAGTTGAACAGCTCGGCTTTGTTGTCATTTTCTCTCAGGAAGTTTTGCCAGTTTGAGGGAATTTTGCCCTTCCCTGTCACCCTGCATCTCACCCCGCGTCCTCGCTTTGATCTAGTTTCAGCTTTCAGACTAGATGGCCGGTAGACATCAAACACAATGTCTGTTCTCTTGTACTTGGTAGAGTATGCTTGTATTCTAGGAAGGACATCGAGCATTGCTTACTCTTCGAATGTCTTTGAACTCCGTGGGGGCAGACTGTTCACCAACGCTGCACCATCAATGATGATGGTGTCGGCGTCTGGCTCTGCCTCAGGGGTTGTAGCTTGGCTCTGAAGAATGGTAGTGGGGTGGGATTTCTGACAGGTGTGGAGCTTTCCACCATCACTGAGGGCAGCAGGATGTGACTGGTTCTCATGACGGAAGAACTCCTTCAAGTCACACTCTCTGCCCTGGCATGATATGAACAGCTTGGAGAACAGTTGACAGTCTTCCTTCAGCACTTTTTGCTTTGAAGAGTCAACAGAGGCTGGTACCTGTCAGAAAAAGTCAACCCTGTTCTTCTTGATTGGATCATAGAAGGTGGATTCTTCTTCCCCTTCCAGTCCCTTCATAAACTCCTGGAAACGGACCTTGCCTTTCTCTAGGTGTGTGCCAATCAGCTCGGCGGCAGTGTGGTGAGCAATATCCTTTGTATCAAGCGAAAGCAGGTCCCGACTCTCCTCCTGGAAAGGATTGCACATATCTGTCATGGCTTGTGAGAGCTTTTCTACTTTCTCAAGGAACACTCTTTGTGCTCGTTCTGTCTCCTCATGGTGGCTAGTGTGTTCAGTACCCTCTTTGGTCCCACATGCTGCCTCATACTGTGCAACCAAGTGGCTGACTTGAGGACCAGCTATCATCCATCTTCTCAGTGCTGATGGGTCTTCAGTCAGATAACAGATATAACAGATAATCATAATGATAATTATCTGTATTCAGTGAATCAAGGCCGAGGGGTTATCCTTTTACCACCTTGATCACAATCATGCACAATAAGGTATGGGATACGACTAGGTTCGGGAATAAAAATATATGACCTACACCTAGCCCGATCGTTCATCCAGTATCATTTAAGTCCCGTGCGATCTGTATGTAACGGGAAGAAACTGTACCTTCCCTTTTGGTATATGTTGTAAGGTTTGACTTAACTGTAAGACTTTTTCCCCTTCATTCACTCTTCCCTATATTTAAGGGAAATGTATCGTTTAAGAAGGGTTAAGTAACCCTTGTCTATGTAAAGAGGGAATTAGCCTAGATCAGGAGGAGAACTAATATTCTCAAATCTATGTAAAATACTTTCAAGCCTAATTTATCCTTTTACCCCCTTTTGTTATCCCATGTAAAAATCCTTCCTTTTCGAATTTAGAGTAATGCCCCCTTGTGTAAAAAGACCGCCAACTCCTACCCAAGCGACGCCACCCTTTGTGGTCACCCTCCCCTTTTTTTGGCGGGATCCCTGGCACTGGCCCTCGGCCCCTCACTGTCGTGACCCCAGGCCTACGAGAGAGACCTACCCCCAGTCTCTGTCATCATTCCCCGCTTCTTCTCCGGACTTAGGCTTCCTTTCCCTCCATTCAGAGGTTCGTAATTAAGGTTTATATTATAAGGTATTGCTTCTTCAGTTAAGTAAGTACTAGGTGTGTAATGTAGGAGATATTACTATGATTGACAAATTCGTGAACTCGAGCCTACCATCGGGTTGGTCGACAGGCACCCCTCACCTGCCAAGTGCCTACAACCATACAAATTCCCCCATTATCATTGTGTTCAGTAAAACTTAGTCTGTGCACCTTTGCTAAGTGTTTTTCTGATATTTTAGACTTTGTTATTCCAAATTAACGTCAAATTAACTTTGTGTGTAATAATTTCAGTCAGAGGGACGCCATTTGATGGCCTTCGAATTCTTGTGTTTTTCCATAATTCCCGACCAAACTTAGGCTAGCCTATTTTGCTAGTTTGTCTTTCACCGTTTTACATAATCCTGAGGTAGTGCGAGAACACCAGTTAAGAGTAGAATTGAGGACGATGAAGTTGATTAAAATGCTTTTGAAGCCTGACCGCCATTTTAGGATTTAGACCATCTCGCATTTCGGAGAGACGACCAGGTTGAGTAAATTACTAATGTAGCAGTTGTATTGTATGTTTAGAACTTGTTCATTACTTTGAGTTTATAAAACCATGCATTTTGGTAACTATGGTTGTATTTTAACGTGTAAATCAGGAAAGGACATTCGTTTGAGATCGTGTCCTTGAGTTTTGTTTACCTTTCGTGTCTCCGACGTTCCAAAGTTAGGCCTATTCAGATAAGTATTTATAACTAACGTCTCCTAGGCCTGGTTATTGTTCATTTTAAATGTTTTTACTGGGTTATAGTGTAAAGAGTTACTTGTTATCTTGATTTAGAGGTCCTTATTTCCCAACCCCAGTACTGTCAAATTTCGGACCCCCATTGGGTCGGGTTTATTTCAGATGATTATTTGTTCTTACCTATTGTTACTTAAAGTTAACTTGTGAAAACGCCGTTTAGGTATGGGTACTTGCTGAATTATTATGGTAGGTTATATGATTTTACATTTTTAATTAGCCTAGGCTACCTAACTTTCACCTAATTGGAAGTACAGTAGGCTATTATTAATGATTGTGCTTTTAGAGTGTATTATGAATATTGATTGCTATGATATAATTATGTTTGACATGGTCTAATGAACAGAGTTGCCTTGCAAGGGATGGAACGCTGTAGTGAGATTCTGGGCAGCTGATTTCAGGGGATAAGTTACTCGAGTTACAGTAGAATTAACGTTTAGCTTTGTTTGAGCCTTGTATAGCACCCTCCGCATTGAGCAGTCCAACCTGTTAAGTTTGACCATGACAATTACCTTTGATTTATGCCATTATTGTATTGATTTGACTCCATAGATATGCTGTGTAATTATGTGTTCCCAATTGTGTGTAGAGTACTGCTGAGTAACATATGTACCTGTACTTAATGAGAGGATCTTGGATGCCTTAAGAGATTATTTCGGTACTGTACTGTAATGTCATAATTTGATCTGTCATTGTATTTCTGTACTTATATTAGCTCATCTATTTTTATACGTTAATAGGAATCCATGTATTTTTATATGTTTATATTAGCCTATATTTTTTATATGTATTTGTTTTAGTATTACTGTGTGCCGTAATTAGGATATTGATTAACCCCATTATTAAGGGTTAGCTATATGTCAACCGTGGGTTAAGAATGCATTCAACTACCCAGGGAACCAGTTTGGGACGGAGTCGATGTGATGCTGAATTGCTGATGGCGGAGAATCGGAGATTCACCCCTCCCATTGGCTGAGTGCAGGATGCTGAACTCGTGTACTGTACGAGGGTTCAAGGACCGCAGGAAGACGTATGATTACCCCCTATACCCCAGGATACGGTAGGCCGAAGAGACGTAAAGGCAAGCCTGGCCGATACCGGTATCTAGCGGAATTGGGATTTTAATACTGAGAGGAATGGGGTGGATACAGACAGCAAGGTTCGAGTCCTACTCCTAGGTTAAGAGACTGTCCCAGTACGGTAATGGATTGGTCCCAGGTTAATGGTATAGAGATAATTAGATACGGACCATACGGTACCAATGTTAAGAGTTGTAAACGGTAAAATGTTCCTTCTATTAATATCAAGCTTAAGATTACTGCAATATGTTTGTATCTATCCTCCCGTACCTATTTGGATCTAAATGTGTTGTCAGGAGGGTAAATCGGAGCTGTCAGTATTAAATTGGTCTAAGAGTAGTACCAGTAGCCTAACCGAGAGTCAAAGTCTTGTCAGCCAACATTGAAGGTGAAGTTCTTGATTGGTCTTTGCTAGCCTCCAATTTATCCTACTGTCCTAATGTACCTGAATAATGAGCATGAGTCACGATTGCATAAAGAATAAGAAAACCATGGGGACGGCCAGTTCACCTGAAGGTGGGCGATCAAATAATTCGAATGAATTACCGTTCCCAAAAACATCCTTATGTGATATCTAGAAAGTAGAGAATATGCTAGGTCTCAGTGGGGTTTTTGTGGTTCTTTGGTAATATCATCGTGTCGGAGTTGCCGCCTTTCCCCTTCCTCGAAGGATGTTGGATGTGGGTCAACCAAACAGGGTTGTCCTCTCGTTAATTAGAATGCAATAACGGGTTTGTCGTCATCTCTTCCTTTCTATCCTTGAGTACCTATTTTCCACCTTCGCAGCTTAATCCATCTTTTTCTGTCTTACCCTCTCTCTTGTTGGCAGCAGAAGAAGGGAAGTTGATGAAGAAGGAGAGATACTCCCCCCCCCCCCCCCCCCGTTACAGTGGTGTGCAGCGGTGCGATTTCTTTAGGAGTCCATGGTTGACATGCTCCAGTTCCGTTCAGAGCTCCTGAAGTAATCCCGTACCCCCCGTAGAAGAGACTGTACAGTACTGGTTCTTATACTTTCGCTCGGGTGTTTAGAATCAGTGCGTTGCAGTTGTCATTGTTCACGCTACCAACATACATACATACATACATAACATTTTAAGACTGAGTGTTCCACACATAAGTGCAGTTTCAGTCTCTTGTCCTAATGGCGGCGTTCCAGGCAACCCTGTTAAGGGCTGCTTCACTTGTCAAGTTCTTGGATTTGAGATCGGCGCGTATAGTCCGATCCCAGGTCTTCCTCGGTCCACCCCTTGGTGCAGCTCCCTCCACAATCACAGACCTGCATTTTGTCACCCAATTTTGTTCATCCATTCTCTCCACATGTCCATACCATCCCAGTCTACTTGTACGCATCACCTCGCTAATACTCTTTATACCTAAACGTCTCCTCAGCTCAACATTTGTTATTCTATCCTGTAGCCTGGCCCCACACATCCATCTCACCATTCTCATCTCATTACGCTCCATTCTGTTGACATCCTCTACTTTAACGGCCCATGTTTCTGAGGCATACGTCATTGCACTTCTAACACATGAGGCATACACCTTTCCCTTCAGGGGGAGAGGCATTCTTTTCATGGTCAGGATTGGCGTCAATTCTCTGAACTTCCCCCAGCCACACCTAATTCTAGCAACAGTGGCAGCCTCGGCCCCACCACCGGCAGAGATGGTATCTCCTAGGTAACAAAACTTGTTCACCAGCTCCAAAGACTCATTTCCAAAATTCACAGCCACAGGATCATCACTTAACACAAGCTCGCCTTTGCACACTACGCACTCAAATTTCTCTATTTCTGACTTATCCTTCGGCAGGGGCCCCTTTATTCTACTACAGCGCTTACTCCCATGGTGTACCCAACATCGACAGATGCTACATTGAATTGAGTTAACGCCCACTCCCTTTCCACACACTGCACATGGGTATGCACCGCTCTTTTCCACATTGCCTCGTCTCAAACTACAATGCATAACCTTGGTTTTGTTAATATTGACTCTTAAACCCTTGCTCGCCATGCCCTCTCTCCACTTTCTGAATTTGGCCTCAGCATCCTGCATACTGTCAGCTATTAGGACTAAATCGTCTGCATAAAACAGTTCCAACGGGAGTCCGCCTCTAAAAACTCTAGACAGCGCCTCCAAGACCATAATAAAGAGGAGGGGGCTTAACACTGAACCCTGATGGACTCCAACACGGACTGCGAATTCATCACTCAGTACCAACCCGTGAAATAGTTACCACAAACAGTATTGGCCATGCTACCACATTTCAATACGGTTAGTGTAATATTTCAGGGAATCTTTAAGTGCAGCAGATACCAGCAAGAATCACAGTGACTGTGAAGGAACCGCAAAGTTGAGAAAGCGGTGGTTAGTGTTTTCCGGTTGTTAATTGTCTATCAATTATCCTTCTTTCCTGTCCAAGATGGAGAATCCTGATCCAGAGCCAAGGCACGAGGTGCAAGATGCTTTAGTCAGGAGGAATGAGGAACAAGGAAGTGAAGTGTCATTTGAGGATACGGACAGTTCCCGGTTTGTCACGGTCGACCAGTGGGAGGAAGGTCAGAGTGAAGACAACTCCCAGAATGAAATGGACCAGATGAAAGCCATACTAGAACGATTAGTCGGTGAAATGTCAGCATTGGCAGACCAGGTGCGAGACGTGAGAGACCGAGAGATGTTCCAGAGCCCAACTGGTACTCCACAACCAGCCCCCAGCATTAAGAACCTTTCCCCGCCTCCGCCTCTTGCCTTTGCGGACTCTCGCAAATCTGCAACCCCAACACCTCCCACTCCTTCCCCTCCAGTACCCTTGATCCGTAATCCCCCAACCTCACTTTCCCATTCTTCTTCACACCCCCCAGCTCCCCTCCGTCAGCCCTACCACCGACGTAGTGAAGGAATTAGTTCCCGAGATGTACCCATGCTTCACATGGATGAGTTACGATCTTATATGGCTTCCACGAAGATTGAGGTCTTTCAGATGCGGATCGAAGCCTGTATGTCCCATGACGAGGCAAGGTTGAACCTGGCCAAGTTCAAGTTGGATTCCGACCTGGCTGTTCTGGTGCAAGTAG
>CM064559.1:115573-233073 GCA_032716605.1 Paralithodes platypus
ACGGTGACCGGGTCAGGGGGGTGGGGGCCGGTAAAGCCTTCAACCAAGACTCTTCAACCCGGGCAGCGGAATCTTGTGTTCTTGTTTGTGAGTCGTCGAAAACGTCGAACTCAGAAAGGTCTCGAAAGTTCAGATCCGGTACGTCATACTAGGAAGGGTCTTGAACTGAGGCGGGCTGGGTAGAAGAGCTCATGCTCCTGCCGGCTAGAACACATGATGCTGCCCTTTTTCTTTCCCAATACCGGCAAGGCCATGGGTGCGGGTTGTGAGGAATGGTAAACTGGTGAATTGGCCTGAGACATGACTAGATGTGTCTCTGAGTGCCTCCCTGCCTGACGAACACTGTTTTGACCGGTTTATGCGGAGGCTGCGACGAGGAGGAGGACGTCCTAGACCGACTCTTCTTGGATTTGTCATCACCTGCAGAAAGTGCGGCGTCAAATCAGAGCGAGACCTCTTAGCCGCTTGTTCAACAGAAGGCGACTTGGGTCTATTGTCTATGTGAGCGGGACCTGTCCTGCCAGCTAGACCACCGAGGTGCGTCCGACGGATCTGAGGTCCTAGGTCGCTTGGGTTGGTGGAAGGAAGACTCACGAGCAGAAACCCCTCAGGGGCTGAAGTAACTGACGCCCCTTGAAGCAAATCTTCGAATATATGGTCATCCGATAGTCAAGATTTTGCGGGCTACCGTCTAACAGTACGTTACATACACTGACTGAATATGAAGTAAAATAGTCTTGCACCGACTATCTGCATGGTTTTAAATAAGCATTGCGGAGGGCTGAACACTCGGGGCATGATTGGGAAAGCCAACCACCACGAGATCGGTCTAAACAAGGAACACACTTAACACATCGAGAGTGCCCGATGACCTTTATAATTGTACGACCCAAAGCAGCACAAAAGGAGAAAGTACCCCTATCCATGATAAACTTTCTCCTGCCAGGGAGATAGCCGACCGTACTAGATGTCCTACATGCGAACCAAAGGATGAGAAAGATCCAAGAATCAATGCTCATCAGGACACGCTAGGTCGGCAAGCTTAACCCTTGTCGAGCGGGGGGTTTTGGGCTTATTTGGGCATATTCAGGCCCTCCTGAATGATAAATCAAGTATCAAACTGAAAGCAACAAGATAGGGATGGGTGAGTTCGTTTCTCGGCTCAGCCGTTAAGATCCCGGCGGACGTGGCTCCCCACGATGCACCCCAGGATAAAAGGTCCAAATGTACCAAGCAATGAACGTTTGTACCCAAGTTCATTGCGGCGGAGATTAATCGGTGATAAAGGAGAAGGTATAGCCGGACCTCCTAAACACCATTTTACTTACATGCTGGCTCACCCAGAATCAAACTATACGCCGTAAACAAAACAGACAACAATCCATAACAATCCTGTACCAGATGGCGGATGTTTTGAATTTTAATATAGCTCTTAGAAGTTTCCCGGCGGAAAAACCATGCGAAACAACTAGAGGGACGTTGTTAATAAGTCTCCCTTTATAAATCCCGCCGGAAGGGCCAACCCTTCATTATGTGGCATAAACAACGTGAAACATACATGGCATGGTTATACCTGAATAGTAATCAATACATCAATAATAACACCCCCTAACCATATATATAATAAACTACATGAGGCCAACTAGATGGGGGCAGATGGCGATGAATTTGTCACTGTAGCACAAACCTGCGAACCACTGAAGACCTCATCAACACGTAGAATCACGAAGAGTAGGTTGAAGACCAGTATAGCTCCGTGCAGGACCCCTCAGCTAAGTGAGACAGTCCACGAGCACTAGCCCAAGAGGCATACTTGTTGAACACCCAAAGAGGACCCAACAACAGGCCCCAGTTCACCCTATAAGAAACCTCATGACTACACAGTGAACTAATAATGAGCTAGGATAATAAAAACCGCACTTAGGAGCCTCGCCTTAGCACAACGAGGACCCTTTCTAACACGCATACGATAGACCCTGAAAAAGTCTCCAGGGCCCGCATTTAACACTTCACATCCTACACAAGTCGATAAGCTACCTGTCCTCAGCACATAACATGTAAAGATGAGCAAAGACTCAATAGGAACGAGAGGAGGTGACGAACAAGGCAGGACAGGAGCGTCAAGAGACACGTCTGTTCAATGTGGGCCCGGGAGAATTAAGGGCGAGCTAGCGCTTCGATGAGTGAGGCGGAGCATACACACACAGCAGACTTATTAAAGGCGTACATGCTAAGATCAAGTTTTATTTATTTTGTTTATTTTTATTTTTTTACTAGTTGCTTTTCTAGTTGTATTCAAAGATTGGCCCTATACCACCTACGTTAAGGCGCATCATCAATGATGAAGGGGGCCACTAATAAATAGGTGTTTTTGACATGATTTTTTGGGCGTTCCTGTACTTGATTTAATGACAGCACTCTTATCACAATCTATCCCTTGGATATTGTTGATGTACAAACCTCTTCCAACATATGCAACAACTGGTCTGAAGACGCCTGCACAGTAGATAAATGTTTGATGATGGTGGCAGTAAGGTAGAAATTGTGAACATATTGCTCCGAATAACACCACACAAAACCTGTAGCATATAAATGGGGAATTACGGTCGGTAGGACCCCTTGGCCATAGGAAACACGTATAGTCCTCTGTTTTCCTTATGAAGCATCAGCATGAAGAAGGCCTTTACCAATATCACTGACCCATGCGTATTGGACTAACTCGGAATCTGTAGTAGTACTTTAGCTAAATCTTTGACCAAGGAGGGGCCAGTAATAAAGGCAGTCGTTGAGAAAGGGTTTTGGCCTCCCCCCCCCCCCTCCCCTGGATTTAGCCGAGCAGTCACAAACAAATCGGACAGGAGTTGATACACTGTCCTTATGCCACCCCATGGTAGAAAGGTGCCTCATCGATGAAGTAGCGCCGCAGCTGATCTTTCAAGTATGTCCGATTAGTAACTAAACAGTATGCAGGATTTTTTATGCATTTTTCTCCGCAACACCATCAGACAGCCTGTTTGCGAGACCATAGTTAGATGGCAGATGCTCCTTGTTACTAATCCAGGATAACCTCACCTCATATTGTTGCTCTTGACTTAATAGATTACTGTCTCCTCATACTGGGTTAGTGCCATCTTGTTGTTCCTTGTTGTTCTCGCCCCTTGGAGGGATCCCGATGCTCAAGATCTCACAGTTTGGATAACTCATCCTGACATGAATTATAATTCTTCGCGTAGATATACTGGGCCATCGGGGCATCCACGACCTTCCAAAAATTGTGACTACTTTTATTGCAGTAGCAAACCGCTCGGCGTTGTAGGACTCACTTAGCAAGTAGCCGAATTTTTGTAGTTAACAAAATTAGGTTGCCTTCCCCCCCCCAAAACCCCATTGTAAACCCGGTCGCACCAAGTCCATCATAATTGTCGTCCCCGACTAGCAAATCCAACTTAACCGGCTGTGGTCATGGATTGGGGTCGTCCAATGTGTAGTCCATTTTTCTGAAACATTATTAGATCGACATCAATGCTTTCAGAATCCTTATGATCCTGGAGGGAGCCCCCTACTCTAGCTTGAAGCGGAAAATGCTTTCACCGGCATCTTAAATACTTTGAGGTTTTGTAAATGGGCTACTGGTAACCTAACAAATTTTGATGCGCTCTGGTAAAGCCATGTAATTCCAGCTTCTCAGTTCCTTATCCTTTCATGTTGGATGGACTGAAGAGTGGGTTAACGGTACAAAGGTGCGCTGGACCTGTTGTGCCCTGGTTCCTTCTTATCTGCATGTCATTGTTGTCTTAGCCCGATGTATAATATGGTAGTGCTTACCTCCTTGATTCCCCTCGAACCTGTTATCGCTTCCCGGTTATCTTATTCGGCGGGTACCATCAGGACATTCAAATCTGGAGTCGTCATTTTAGAAGCCCATTAACTGAGGCGACATTCAGTAGACCCCACACTCGCACCCACACATTCATCCATTCTTAGAGCCATTGGTGTAGAGGTGAAAAAAAGCGAGGTGTCTAATGAGGACCGATCGAAAAAGTTGGCGAATTTCTACCTTTTCCATCGCCTGAGGTTTTGTTTGAAGGGGGCAACTGGGTTATAGACAGTAAAAAGATGGGCTTCTCCCAAGGCCTCTATCTTTAACACAACTCTTGTCAACATTAGAGAAAGTCATAGCCTAAGGTGTTTGCGTTAGGATGTGAAGGCCACTCGGCTAGCACCAACGTGAGGGCCCCACGCAGCACATGCTCATACTGCAGGAGGATCCCACTATCTGGAAGGCTGAGTCGAAGCGTTTAGTCGGCGTAGATGATATGCTGAACAAGAGGAGCATGTTATCACGACGAAGACGGAGGGGCGGCCTGGTTAGCTTCCACTCCCATATGCTCCCACCTCAAATCCACCGAAGGGCTCCAAGACACAGATGCAACCATACATTCCTGAAAAACATCCAACCTCCTCAAGGTACAAGCGGATGCCGACTCATACAACTTTGAGCCATCGTCAATTGTTGAATGAAGGAGGGACCTGTACACCCTGTACCTTGTAAATTATCTATTGTATTGTGAGCCACGCTCCTATCTGTTGAATAACCTGTGAATCTGCATCAATTGTTTGCTAGGGTTGTTGGCGGCCTGGGATGGGGGTGTCTTTGTGACGGAGAAAAACAATACTGTTGAGGGTTCGTATTCTCTGAATTCCCTAGTTTAACTAACTGCCACTACCGTTACTACTTTTCAGTCTTTAATTAAAGTTAATTTCCATATGTCACTACCATATGAACAATTTATATGTACTGTGTAAATGAGAAATTCGATAATACAGGTGTAAAATCTACACATTTGCATTTAGGTAAAATCCTTTAGTTAGAAATAGGGCGTAGTGGCTATTAACATAACAAATTATAGTACCAAATTGTTTATTCCTTATGGATGTATTTACCAACTTCATTTTTTCATTACCTCTACTAAGTCTATTACTGTACCATGATATAGACGATACTAGACCTATAGTTTTGGTCGAAACTAAATTTTCGCAGTTATATGATTTATCACGCGTTGCACAGGTTGATTCTAGATGCCATATGGGAATATGGCATTTACAAAAATCATTATCTATTCATAAATTACTAAGATTAGTGAAATCATTAAACTCACTTATAAATGTGTATTTGCTATCAGGATATTCAAAATCAACTGCGAAAACGAAAATTTCAAACTAGTCAAAGTATGGGTATTGTACTGACTAATGAAATAACATATTCATATCAAGCGACCAGTAACAATATATTAAATTGTATAGGGTTGATTTGATTTACATCAGAGGTTTGGAATAATGTTATAAGTTATGCACCTAGTCAAAGTAACTCGCATAGATCCTTGTTGATGGTCTGGTCTTTGGGTGATTGGGCTGGTCTATCAGAGCGAGAGCGTGAGCGATCTCTGCCATACCCATAGCTTACTCTGAACTGTTTCCTTTTACTTATATATCTTCTAGATCTCAAGTGACGGCGTCTTTTCCGTGGATTGACCTCCCTACTGCCAACCTAAACGTTGGCAGATTGGGAGCCAAAGCGTCCACATTTTTCGCCTGCCCCTCAACTTTCCCTTCATAATTGCTAAGAGGCACAGGGCCTCGGGTGGGGCTTTGGTTTCCCGGGCGTTTCCGCACCCTCCTTAAGCTCCCTGCCTTAAGAGTGGCTTCGGTCACCCGGGCTTTGTTAGTGGTAAGCAGGGAGGGTTTTGTGGGGCAACTCGATTTATTCCTTGTCCTTGGCTCGGGACCTTGGGGGCTGTTCGGTCAGGCATCCTTGGGAACAGACAACAACAACAACAACTCGCATAGAAAAAAACTCACATAGAAAAAAAAATAAAAAAAAATACAAAAATAAAGTCAATAGTGCGGATACGTAATAATCCAAAGCTTTGGGTGAATTATCTTTATATTGACACTTTAGTAATTGTATATTTTGGTCCTTAAACTCGTCAACGAGGCAAGAGAAGACATTAGCCTATAATTTATTTCTCCCCTTGAAACCAGTGAAAAATGAACCACAAAAATTACTTTATAATGTCCTTATAAGTGTTATGATCTGTGCCCCATGGGTATTTTTTCCTCCCACTTAAAACATTATGGCTACCATATGCGCGGTTGGGAATTATGTACGGTCGCCCAACTAAGTTTTTTTTCGACAATAGTAGGTACGTGGACACCTGTCTAGTTTGCACTTCCGTCCCACCGCCGTGTTGGTCAGTCGTGTCTTAGCAGAGACCAGTGGTGTCTAAGGCAGGCGCCACCGCCACCTGCGCTACCACAGGCCAGGCCTATGGCAGTTATATTGGTGTCACCTGCTCCACGGAGCCTAGCTACATCCGCGGAGGACCCGAGGTCCACGTAATTTTAGAGATGGAGTATGAAAATTTGAATATTTTAAGTTAATTTACTCGGTTTTAATACATCAAACCAGTGTATAAAATTACAAATTTATTTATTTTCATGCATTACAGTAGAAAAGATTACTAATAACTAATATATATACTGGTGACAATAGTGTTTTACGTACGTCGTCTGCTAGTCTTCGCCAAGTAAACACAAGATTTGGTCAATGACTTATGTGACTTTATTATGATCTAAAACACATACTCCTCCCATATTAGTGCACAAGGAACTTTGGTCAATATGTCCGAGCCGCACCACCGCTGGGATCTCATTTATAATGGTATTTTTGGGTTCCTATCATTTTATGCTTCATTGCTATATAATTTGTAACCACCAGATATATATATATTTTTATTGTTTTTTTTTTTTTTTTTTTTTTTTTTTTTTTTTTTTTTTTGCATTAACCTAACCAAAAAAACCTAACCTAACCTAACCAAAATAGCCTAACCTAACCTAACCTAATAGCCCCCAAATACATTTAGGGTTAGTTTAGGTTAGGTTGTTTGGTTTCGGTGAATGCAAACAAATAAAAATAAAGCACAAAGCCAAGATGTTTTTTTTTTATGCATGAAGACAAAACAATATGTAATTTTTATACACTTGTTTTATGTATTAACACCGAGTAATTAACTTAAATAATTCAAATTTCATACTCACTCTCTAAAATTACTTGGACCTCGGACCCTCCGCGGAAGCAGGTAGGCTCCGTTGAGCGGGTGACCCCAATAACTGCCCATAGCCTGGCAACACCGACACAGTAAACTCGCACCTGATGGGTGCTACATAGGACAATATTGTTATGATTATTTGTTGGAACTCACAATAGAAGGTTCTCATCTCTCCTCTCGCTCGATCTCTCCTCCTCTCTCCTCTCTCTCTCTCTCTCTCTCTCTCTCGCTCTCTCTCACTAAGGTTAATATCAATCAATTTTCGCGCTACACTATTTGTAGATTAATTAGCACACACACTCACGCACACACATAAACGGAAGGCAAACTTCAGTGTTACAAACCCACATTCTTCACTGATTTCCTTGATAAAACAATGAGGTGTAAATAATTGTGTTCTTTTATCTAATTAACTCTTTCAAGATCCGATTAAGCATTTATTCTGTGTTTTGGCTATTATTAAACGATTTCATTCAAATTAGGAAAAGTATATGAAATTCAGAGGGTTAATCTAGATAGTCTTTGCCCTTTTAATAACCACACATCCTTCCTAATCTGCATAAATCCGTCTAATTATAGCCAAAATAAAGTGCTAAAATGCATCAGAGCTTCAAGGGGTTAACACTCCTTGAGATAATACAGGTTATGTAATAATCTGCATCATCTTGCAGTGCTGCTTTATACGAGTAGTTCTATTTGCAACATGTGCATCAGGTAATATTATTAATGATAAAAACGGGTATTAACCCATACTGTATCTGGCGACGTCCTTTTCTTCCTATTCTAGCAACTATTACGCGATGTTTATTCAGCTTCGGAAGGAGCAAGGGGGGGGAGGAGGGGGGGGTGTGGTGAGGGGAGGGGGGGGTAGACCTCTAGCAATAATAAGGCTTCAAACTATCTCAACCCAACCCTTTTAGTTACCCCAGATCCTTCCTCAGCAGCGTACTTTCGTCTAAATATAGCTATAATAAAATAGCATACATCGCTGGGTATTCCAAGGGTTAATATAGAGCTAAAGTTTCTTACTGTTTTTCTATGAGATACTATTATAATATAGAACATTATCGTTACCGTACCATGATTTTAGAATCTAACTTGGATGACATTATGTCTACTATGGAAATATATGGGAGTATAACTAAACATTATTTAGTTTACCGGGTATATAATTCAAGTTTGTTATTTTACAGGAATTTTACACACACACACACACACACACACACACACACACACACCCACACCCACCCACAGTGTGCCTGGGCATATTGGTTAGCGCACTTGGTTCACAGCCAAAAGGACACGGGTTTCCATTCCCGTCGGGAAAGAAACAATTGGGCGATTCTTCTTTACACCATTTGCCTTTCTAGACCTGTCAGTATAAATAGGCCTCTGGAATAACGCCACTTACGACTTCTGGTGTCAGTGTTGGTGGTCTATTACTATCTTACGGGTACCGTAGCAGGTCCAACCAAACACTCAAAATCCTTATATCGGCAATTGGCTGATTACAGAATACATAGCATATCTATCAGGCCATTCTTGCCAATCCTTGCATTACCACACTTTACGCAATAATCTTCCCAGGTCGAACTGTTATTTCCGGTTAACAAAAAAAAAAAAAAAACAAAATGTGAAGCTGTAATTATTGGAAAACGGAGGTGATCAGAAAATCCTCAATACTCTCTTGCCCACATCACACATAGTCATCCATTCATCCAGTCATGGCTCATCTGGCTTTAAAGGTTTTCTTAACGCGGTAGTATGGTTTGGGATGAGCGGATTTGGGTTTCGGAACGTTTACCGGTGGTAAAAAAAGGTGGGAAACAGGGTAACTGACAAACCTGTACATAGAAGTTGAGCTAAACAGAACCCACGTCATAACAGAACCTAGAGAATTAAATTCAGTATATGTTAAAACCATCCATTCTCCAATGCTCGACGAAGCTAAGCACCATTTGCAATTTCAAGCTTCTACAGAAACTATACGCCCAGAGAAAATTGGAAGAGCGGGAATATAAACATAGATCACCAGTTTGTCAAGCCAAAGCTAACCAAGAGGCACAAACAAACTAGGTTTGATTTCGCTCAACTATTTTGTTGACCAGGGCATTTGAGCTATTGGGCACGAATTGTTTGGATAATGTCAGAGAGTTTCCATAATAGTACCATGACGATTAACTTGTATCACTTAGCCGCGGTGGCACGGTGGTTCTTCAAATAATAATAAAGGTGGCTTCCCTTTATATCCGCTCATGGCCGAGTGTTTACGGTGCCCAACTCCTCCCAAACATACCTGGAGTAAGTGGTGTTCGACTCCCTGGTCCGGATACCTCTCTCCCAACCAAGATTTGTTTTTTCATAGACAAGAAAACTGTTCAGCTCAACCACGCATGGGTCGCAGACTGCGCTGTTGGAGGCCTATGAACACACGGCATGTGAGTTTTAGTCCTAGTTGATATTGTGTCATAAAATATATAGAATAGTCATCATACAGAGTAATACTTTGCCATCATATCACCCTTGGCTAATTTTCATGTTAACCGAGCATTATATAACGCTTCTTAATTTCATTACTCATCCACTAATACCCTAACTTACTAGGTAACTCCTTACTTATATTGTTCAAATACTATTAAGCTAGCATGACTTGATATAATATGCACATTAACCACTCCTGTCTATACCATCGGTTGTTTACCTAAAAACCAACCACGTTCGGTTTAGTAACTCATCCTAGCCACCTTGCCCGCCACTATCCGTGCAATATAAGGATAGATCTGCCCCTATTACTTTTTCCTCCCCCCTTAGTGAATGCATAACACTTTGTTTGTCGACTTAATAATGACTAATACTTTACCTAAACTATCATTGGGTGGAATAGAGAGACCAGGTTATCATGAGACTCATGAAATATATACTCATTAATCCCATTAGGATTGACTAATTTTGGCAGTTGTTAATTCGGGCTTTTCATTAGAGATTTTATACAACCTAGGATGTGCGGTAGGAATTATAGGGACACATAAGATGTCATATTTACCCTTTGACTTTCATATTCCCTTTCTACTCTGAATAAAAGTAGTCTCCTTTTCTACCCTGAATATAATAGTATAATGCTAGTCTGAATAAACTGCCAAATACGAGTCCCTGATTCCACTTAGCCTACATAAACATTAACATAAACCGAAATCCTAAACGAGGGATTTTTTTCAGAGGACCGGACTCCATGGGCTGACTGGCCCATGGTATAAAGACTAATATTAGTCTGTATACCATGGACTGGCCCATTCACGGCGGAATCCCATTGGCAATCAGCACATCACAGCCAATGTGCCTATCTTAATTATGTTTCTAAGCTTTCTGTCGTTATTGATCCTACGGTATCAATGGGTAGCCTATTTCCACATATCTATCAAACGTTTGCATACTTACGACGGAGCAGCAGTCCGTTTGTCCACATCGTCTTTGTGGATCCCACTTACAACTAAACCATTTGTCTTATATTTTTTTCCTCTCTTACTCTACACTTCTAATATATTCAAGCCTAATGGTTTCCCAAGTCCCCCTTCTTTTGTACTGACTCCTACCTTTGGATGTGTTCGCCGCTCCTCTAGCATATCAGGTATTTCACGATATTCACTACTGTAACCCAATAATCCTTTACTTCTGTTTAAATGTTCTAACCCATTCTGGCTATAATTTCAAGTGTCATTTGCCCTTAGTCTTCAAGCGTTAGAAGATTATTGATGTTCTAATGTTCGATTATTCTGGATTGTGTTTTTTCCATTCTTCTTTGTTACCGGTAACTTTCCAATCAATTTATGGACACTGGACAGCAAAATTAAAAACATCATCCATGTGATGCCTTTACTAAGGACGGGTGAAATTTAAAAAATTGCGTTTGTTTGTATGCACGCTTCTAGATATCTATCTAAAACCTCTGATTGTCAAACAATGTTTGCATTGTTTTTTGGTTTCATATCACGACACTTGACGATGACTTCCAAATTTTTTTAAATAACTGAGTTACTTTAATTTCCATGGTATTTAAGCATTCTAGATAACCACTGATATTGCGTCTTGCTCCCTGTCACCACGCACATTGGTTTTGCACAAAGTATATATTATTTTTTTTCTTCTGAGATATAGCTGGTGGTTACTGGCTACCCTTGCCTTGAGTAAGAGAGATGGGTAATGTAATCGGACATCACAAGAATGCCTATGAGCCATTTAATCTCCTCGTATCGGAGATATCTGGCGCGTATTTTATTGACTAAGTAAATTTAATTAATTTTATATCGCTGAAATTTCTGTCGATTGTCCCATTTTCAACTAAACTGGCATGTATTACACCATTCGGATAGTGTCCACTTTCCAACTAAACTGTCATGTATTGCACCATTCGGGTAGTGTCCCCTTTTCATTAAACGGCATGTATTGCCAACCATTCGGGTAGTGTCCAATTTTCAGTACCATGGTCTAATTCACGTAGATATAGTTCGCGCCTATTCCAAGAGCTGCTTCTTTAATCAGCAATCTTTCATGTGGATATTTCTTGAAAACTTTACTGACATGTACAATATCTGTGAAGGTATTTTTTTTGTCGTTGTTTAGCGATTTGTCATGCTTGGGAATTTTTTGGGAATTTGTGGGAGATCGTGATATAATGTGTATGGAAAATGTTGCAAACTATCATGGGAGAATGGGAGTGCACCCGATGGGAAACCTGGAAGACTTGCATAATAGTCCCCACCTATAGTATGGTCAAAGGTGAAACAGGAATGTTGGGTAACCACCGAGGAATATGGTGTCTTCTAAGGGTAGTAGGGAAGGTATACAGTAGGGTTATATAGGTTAGTATACCTGACCTCAGTGAAACAGTATATAGAAAGTAATCGATCCTCCACGGATAGAATATCAGTGGAATATAGGTCAGTAACTTAGCAAAGGTGAAGGTTTATTTTCAGTGAAAGGTGCCAGACGGATGTATTTAATATATATACTATATCATATAATTCTTTTATCCTGAATTGTGTTGTGGAGAAGTATCTGGAGAATAAACAAAAGGGTTTAGGTTGCCTTTATGGACTTGGAGAAGGCCTATTGACAGTGGATAGAGAAGGTTTGTGGAAAGTAATTAGAATATACGGAGTCAGAGGGCAAGTTGCGTGAAAGCAGTGAAGAGCATGTATGTGGGTGCAAAGGCGTGCAATACTGAGAGAGTGAGGCATAGCGAGTTCTTTGACCTGATTTTTGTGTTGAAACAGGGGTGTGTGATGTCCCCATGGTTGTTTACTGTATATATGGATGGAGTCATGAAAGAATTACTATCAAGAGCAGTGGATGTTTGTGTATCGCTGAAAAGGGAGGGAATTGAGTTGTCAATCTACCTATACTGCTGTTTGCGTGATGATACAGTTCTGATGATTGATAATGGAATTTGAGTTTGCAGGGTCTGGTATATGAGTTTGGACCAGTGTGCGAAAAACGGAATTTGAAGGTAAATACGGGCAGCAGCAAGGTTATGGTCGTCGCAGTTGGTGAAGTCTACAGAAGTGTGCGGTTAAGCTGAAACGGGCAGGCTATGGAGATCGTCCAACTCTTTTAACCCTTTGAGCCCCTGCTAGTTAGTAATATTTTGTTCACCCCAGTCCCAAGCCATTTTCACTTCTTTTTTTTTGTTTGCTAAAATCGAATACAATGATGAAGAAATGAATACCAAAAAAAGATAAAAAAATAACCTCGGACATCTTTTTTTTTGGGGGGGGGGGGGCCGGTGGGGGGGGGGGGGGGAGCCTCAAAAAAATTTGTTGAGCCAAAATGGAAGAGAATGGTGAGAAATGAAGACAAAAATAAAAATAAAATCATTTCGGTCATTTGGGGGGAGGGGGGGGGGGGTTTCAATCGTTCGTCTCCCCCGCATGACCACCCGCCCGGGAGCACTAGGGTAAAAACTGAGTATGGCATTGTACGGCATACATCCTAAGGAGTGTCTCACATAAATCTCAAGCCTCTAGCTCCCATACGACCGGAGTAATGAAGGTTCAAAGTGGCGGTGAACTAAGGGTGTAAACTATCCCCACTAAGCCCACCACCACCAGCCGCGCGGCTGTCTCGGCCCGCTCACACCTACTGGCCCGGCTCCCACACACACACTACGGTACCTCCCCCTCCTATTCTCCCGCCATTTCCTACCTTACGAGCCACGTAAGTGTTTTTTATATATCGGACGCACGTGATGCGTCGCTGGGAGTTGGTGATCAAACACTGCCGACGCAACACGTGCGACGCTGGGTCTCACCGGGTTAAGTATCTGGGCAGTGTGTTGAGTAAAGATGGGACTATGGATGAAGAGGTGCGGGAGAGGGTTGTAGGAACGCTAAAAGCAGTAACAAGAAATAGGGTGGTCAGTATGGAAGTGAAGAAGTCCTTGCATGACAGTGTGGTAATCCCGACACTGACTTAAGCGAAGCATGGACGTTGGTTGAGAGACTCAGACCAAGTGAGATCAGTGGAAATGAATTACTTAAGGAGTGCGTGCGGAGTTACATGGAGGGATAGACAGAGTAATGAGGAAGTAAGAAGGAGGTGTGGTGTGGAGGTAGATGTGCTGGAAAGTGTGAAAAGGAACAACTTGAGATGGTTCGGCCATAATTATGAAACGTATGGAAAGCGAGAGAATGACTAAGAGGGTGTACGAGAGCGAGGTGGAGGGACAGAGGGGGAGAGGTAGACCGAATATGAGGTGGAAGGATGGAGTGAGGAACTACATGAACGAAGGCGGTGCTGGTTGGTGGGAGGGGCGTCGATTGACTGGGGACAGAGGTGCATGGGGGCGGTTCGTTCGTGGCCACCCCTTCGGGGATCACGGCGTCAGGCAATAGATAGATAGATACAGTAGATGCTTGGGAAAAGAAAGGTTAATAGAGAGCGAAACACTCGCAGCCAACACGGTTAAATTCCATTACAAGATTGATGATTAAGCATTTAACAAATGTGACAGCAGCATACTCCTCTTAATTTGACGTTTTCAATTTAGTCAGTAGCCAGCCCTATTCCCACAAGGGAGGGAGTATCAACAAGAAAACATATGAAAGGATGCAACAAGAGGTGGCAGGGGAAGAATCCATGCAGCAGTTCGCACACAAAATTCTGAAACCTCAATCATTATTAGTCCCCAAGGTCATTGGCTTCACCTCAGATGCTATTGACGTCCAGACAAATTAAGTCTCTTAGTCATTTAGCTGTATAGATATATATATATATATATATATAATATATATATTTTTTTTTTTTTAGTAACATCGAATACATAGAAACGTTTAGGATAACTCATACAATATATACCCGGTGCCAGCGAACTTGGCGCTAATCCTGACCGCATAACATCTTATAAAAAAAAAAAAAAAAAAATATATATATATATATATATATATATATATATATATTGTTACGACTGGGGTTCAAATATATCAGGGCTCTTATTCATTGGACTAGTAATGGCATAAATGTTACAACGGAAAGCGCTAGCTCCAACCTCTGATGTATATTCCCAGTGAACAAAGAACACAAATACTCTACAGAGTTCTATATGCAATAATAGGCTATCAAACTCTCAATAAATGTGCGTCTACTCTAGGCTTAATGTTATGTGAAAACAGCCTATTACTACCTATAACCGAAGGTGCTTGGTTATGGTATGCAAAGTAAGGTGGTAAGAGAAGTTACAGCTTACGTTACTTTAATCAATAAATGTCAGGCACTCCTGCATGAAAGAAAGTGCACTAAAGTCCTTCAACACTAACAAGGAATCTTCTTTAAATGTTAGATGCTATAAAGATGCTCGTATCGGAAATGGAACCCAAAAAGGCAGGCAGCGGAACAATGCTCGTGCAGGCTATGCACACAAAAAGGCAGAATATATATAATGCCGTCGGAGCCAAGAATATCCTAAACGACACAACAATAATAATAATCGCCACGACAATGCAGTATTCCTATCAACAAAAAGAGCCTAAGTCGTTTGTGTCTCAATACATCAAACTAGGCTGCGAAATGCTTGTGTAATCATAAACGGGTATGCATAAAAAGAGTAATTAGGTTAATATACTTAATGTCTACTATGATTGATAAAGTCTAGCTAGAGTCAATGATACGAGATACTGGTGCGCATGGCATGCCGCATAGCCTAGTGCAAATCTCAAGTCTGTGCGTCAAATATTACGTTATAATGAAGGGTAGCTCTCTTGAGAAACCTTAATACCGAAGTATTAAGCGTTCTCCTGGCGTACCTCAAAGACAAACAATCGAGACTAGAACAGTGCAGAATGGTATAGGCAAAAAGCCCTCATTCGTGCATGCTCTACTCTCAATGGCACACAGACTAGAATTTACTCAATCAACTCCAGTTCTCAGGTATGTCGTGCCGCTTTTAACTAAAGCCAGCACTCATAGGAAACAATACCTTATAATATCAGACTCCTAGTCTAGCATTATCTAATCCAGCAGAACACTAATAATTAAAGGAAGCAGTAATATGAAAGCCAACCAATGCTTCGTGATCCACTTATCTTAACAACTAACATACATAGGTTATATCAGACCTTAACGCACAATACAACTGGCCAGCATGAAGCTGATTTTGCAGAGTTAACCAGAGGGGGTATAATATTAATAAAAGGTGGTGAAAGATATGGAAAATGAGAGAGATAGGCAGAGGAAAAGATTCTCAGGTGCAGAGCAGGTGACAGGTAGCAAGGGAAAAAGATGGGCGTTCTAGAAACCAGATCTGAGGGAGAGAGTGGCGAGGAACTGTATATATACTCGCACTAGCTCGAGCCGCGTGGGAAAACAGCGGTTACAAGTCATCTAACCACTAGCAAAGCTTACAGCATGGTAAGGGCCTCTCTCCACCAACCCCCGCGAGGCAGCCAGCCGTGACGTCATCGAGCGGGACAAAAAACACTGCGCGCCCCCTCTCACTCTGTTCTACTCCCTCTCTCTCTCCCAGATCCTATCATTACTAGTTAATGATAAAATATACTTTACAATTAAATATAAAGCCTTGACATGGGTGAAAACAAAGAGCCTTTCTGGACTGCCCATGACACGAGCTTTCATATGAAATAAAGCACACTCTAATACATAAACTGTAGCCCCATCCACTGCCCTGGCGATCCTAGCGAGTCACTGTAGGACAAGCCATGCGGTTCTAACGGAGTGGTTAACGTCACACCCCCCCCAAGATTTTTCTCAGAGGCCCCAAGGCTCACAAAAATCTGATGGTTAGAACCCATGCTATATCTCCACTTCCCATCACCCAGCGGCAGTAAAATATCTGGCACAGTTCTTCAACAAAACATTTTTCAAAATTATAACCCTCCCCAACACCATAGGTTAAATTATATGTAGTTATGCTCCTCAAGAGCGAGCTTCTCTAGCCCAGCATTCTGAGAGGAGTGCAACTCAGAATTACTGCTATAACATACTAAACTATCAAAGAAAGAGTTTTTATTTGATTTTTATGTTTATAATTTGTTTATTTCGGCTGCACTATAGGGGCAAGCCTAGTTTTTTCTTCTATACCAAACGCTCAACTCCTGCTTTACGACCCAATACGCTGGGCTACAACCGCGAGCCAACAAGCACCAAGCGCAAAATACTATTCAAACTAAAGCAGGAGGCTACCCGTGTGTCAATCTACCCAGGATCATATACCCTTGAACGACCATCTGCAACCACGTTGTCACAACCGGCAATATGGCGTATGTCCAGGTTATATACCAATAACCTTAGTGACCACCTGGTCAGCCTCATATTCCGATTGTGAAACTGGTCCAAGAACTTGAGAGGGTGATGATCTGGGTAAACTACAACGACCGGACCATAGGCTGGAACACAGACCTCGAAATGCCTCAGAGAATGTACAACCGCCAGCAGCTCCCCTTGACAACAGAGCAGCTCCCCTGGGCCGAATTGTACTTCTCCGAGCAGAAACTAACAGGATGCTCCAGCCCATCATCGTCCTTTTCCACAAGGACGGCACCAGCCCCCACACCACTAGCCTCCGTTGCTAGTTGGAAAGGTAGGCTAAAGTCAGGGGCCCTGAGGATCGGGTGAGTGCACAACAGGTGTTTTACTTCTCTAAACACCTTCTCACACTCAGGCGCCCATTTGAACTTCTTATCCTTCCAGTTATCCTCCACCTGAGCTTGACTGTCCCGTTCTCCTTCTCCACCTTGACTGCTAAACGTCATCACAGGCACAGTGAGAGGCTCAGGGGGGTGCCTCCCATACTCCTTCACGGGATTATCATGACATAACTGATTGCGCTTCCGTCTGTCTGGAGTGGCTACCAAGTAATCCAGGTCCGATAGCTTCTCCACACCCTATAAGGACCAGTGTACTTCGCGGATAAGGGGTGACCTACAAGGGGCAGTAGAATCAACACCTCCTGACCCACGTGAAACTCCCTGAGTTTAACCTTGAGGTCGTACCTGTCCTTCATGAGGGCCTGAGAGCTAGTCAAATTACGGCCAGCCAACTCCAGACTGCGCAACATCCGTTCTCGACTGTCGAGGACATACTTGAGCATAGAACAAGGTTTTTCTGCCCCTCCCATATTTCTTCAACCATATGGAGAGGCCCTCTGACACGGTGTCCAAAGACGAGCTCATTAGGGCTGAATCCCAAACTTTCCCCAGGTACCTCCCGTGCAGCAAATAAAACATATGGCAGGCCAAGATCCCAACCTTTCCCACTCTCAAAGCAACAACAACGAAGCACAGATTCCAAGGCTGAGTGCCATCGCTCTAACACACCCTGGCTCTCCGGATGATACGCAGATGACACAACCGTAACAATCCCATGCTGCGGCATTGCTTGAACAAAGAGGCTAGAAGTGAAGTTGGATCCTTGGTCTGACTGAATCCCCTGCGGGTAACCATACCGGGAAAAATACACTAGCAAGCTTCGGACCACCGTCTTCGCTGACCCATTTCTCATAGGGTACGCGTCAGGTACCTTGTTGCTACATCTCCCGACTGTGCATCACTGTCCTCCTCCAACTCGACAGCACCGGTACCACATTCAAGAACCTCCGGGTCTTCTAATTGCAATTTACGAATGTCCGAAGGAGCAAGCTTATCTAAGTGTTTGCGAAACAACTCATGCCCCCCTCCTACATTGAATTTAGCCTCCCGTTGCTCTCTCTCTCTGTATCGTTGCTGTCTCTTCGTCTTTTTAAGCCCATCCTCTGCCTTCTTAGTAACAGTTAATGGGTCTTCTCCAGACTCGAAAATCGGTCCTAATAATGAGTCCCCGAGAATGTCCGTTGATACTAAACTCTCAACCGCATCAACTTTCAACCCCTTCTCGGTACCTTTCCTCCGCTTGTCTAAAGACTGTTGACCAGAATGTGACTCCCTGGATGCAAGAGATCTGGTGACAACACACGCCATAGGTTGCACCGGACACTTCTCAACCCACTCCTGCTCCTCCCTACTCACGTCGGCCGGCTTCTCGGCAACGACCAAGGGTGGAGCCTCAGAAGTAGGCCCCGCAAAGTCGTTGCCGAGAAGGAGGTCCACGCCCCCAACACGTAACTTCTCCACAATTCCTACATCCAGGTCACGAGTCACACCATCAACTTCCATCTTCATTCTTACAAGCGGGTATGACCTTGTTGCATTAACTCCCTGAACCACAACCACCCGCGCCGTATTTACAGGTTTACCAGTGAAATTCCTCAACAATGTTTGCGATGCCCCAGTGTCACGCAAAATTCTCACCTCATGTCTTCTACCCCCCCACTCCACACAACCGAGTCCCCTGTGGTCACTAAAGGCATCACGGACAGGGAATAAGCCTTCCGGATCCTTCTGCACTGGCAGTGTATTTACCTCGGAAGAATTGCCTCTAACAAACTCCGATGTCCTCTTGAACACTCCAATGCCGTGAGCAAAAGACACGGCTGCCGGAGGAGGTCGACTAGGGCACTCATTTGCCTTATGACCCTCCTGGTGGCACTTAAAACACATAAATTTCGGTTTCGGCTTATACTGTGATGTAAAAGGCCCCTGACTTTTCTCATACGGCGTGGTATTAGGTTTAGATTCAGGTTTAGTTTCATTGCTCTTTGGTTTAAATGTGTCATTGCTACGGGGAGGGGGAGGATAACGGTCCCTAGCACTGGCATCGTACTTCTGTGAGGACCCGCAACCCCGAATCAACGACAGCCGTCGATCAGCCATTTCTGCTGCTTTAACTAGAGTTATTGGGTTTTTTCTCCGTTAAGTTCAAAGTTAGATCACCGCCCGTGATCGTAAAAGAAACTGCTCCAACATTCATTAACTGCCTTAACTCAATCAAAAGTTGTTACCTTCTCAGCTCGGGAGCCAGTTCCCCATAGCATCGGACAAAGTCCCGGGCGTGTTCCACAAAGGTGCTATCTATTCCCTTAGTTACACCCCGGAACTTCAAACGGTTAGTTTCTGGTTGCAGTTCGTAAAGCCCTCAGGACAGCCTCCGTGAGATACTCGTACACAATGCCAGAACTCCAATAGGTAAAGTATCGTAGGGCTTTAAGACCCTTGCATATTAATCTAGAGGATACAAAGTGCTGCCCATTCTTACTCTGGCCAATGGTGTTCATGGCACTTCTTCTCGGAGCGTTGTGAAAAATTCTGTTACACCACTGCATCAGAAACACTGAAACCAGTTTCAAATAAGTGAGAGAGAGAATGCTCATGAACACGGTTACCAGCCCCAAGTCGCTTTTCCGTTGCCTCTACTCGCGACTTCTCTACCCATCCATGTCGGCACAGTACCTAGTCGACTCGAAATCCGCTTGGATTTTTGCTTGAGATTCTATGTGCTGAGCATGCTGGGGGGGGGGACTGATAGTTTTCTCTCTTCTATCGTGGCTAATTCTATTGCTGCTGGAGCTCACATGCCCTTTGTTTGCGCGAATCTGAATTTTCTATCTTCGATCTTAGCTGATTCTATTGCTGCTGATGATGAAGCCTTAGCTAATTCGAGCTGAAGCAATAATTCTGGAGTTAACCCTTGAGGAGGTGAAAGGGGCTTACAATGTTTGAAATTACCGGGTGGTCCCACCAGGGGCAACCCACCCTGCCCGTCACCACCCAACTGTGGAAGCGTACCCGGGGTCTGGCAAACTACGGGGATGGCTGGGAGGTCGAGTGTAGGGTGAAGCATGGTACGAAGGGCTCTGAGCCCTCAACCCATCTCTCTCACCAGTCACCCTGCCCAGTACACACGTTATCAGGTTATCCCTGGTCATGCTGCTAGTAACCGCCATTGACCGATAGCTGTGGCCAGGAAGTGCAGACAGTACCGCTCCATACCCTCCAAACGCTCGGCAGGTAACAAGGCCATTGCAAAAAATATCCTAGCATCCTCCTCACAGTTCACTGATTAACCAGATCATCAGGACTGCTGTTCCTGCAGTTTCGACATTACGTACGGTGTCTCCATTGCTCCTCTGATCCGGTATAAGACATGATGCTCACAAAAATGTCCCACCTCAATAGTCAGAAAAGAAGTACCCCAAACTCTTATACCTCAATATACACACAACTATTCTCGGAAATACTCAAGGGCTATACTATGTTGCAAAAAAACAAGAATATCTTCTTGCTGATCCCCGCAAAATATTCCCCAAAACAACAATTGTGACTTGCTTAATAAAGGTAGGTGCACCTAATCCTAGGTAAGGCCGCCATTTGTTACGACTGGGGTTCAAAATATATCAGGGCTCTTATTCAGTGGACTAGTAATGGCATAAATGTTACAACGAAAAGCGATTAGCTCCAACGCTCTGATGTATATTCCCAGTGAAACAAGAACACAAATACTCTACAGAGTTCTATATGCAATAATAGGCTATCAAACTCTCAATAAATGTGCGTCTACTCTAGGCGTAATGTTATGTGAAAACAGCCTATTAATACCATATAACGGAAGGTGCTTGGTTATGGTATGCAAAGTAAGGTGGTAATGAGAAGTTACAGATTACGTTACTTTAATCAATAAATGTCAGGCCACTACTGCATGAAAGAAAAGGGCACTAAAGTCCTTCAACACTAACAAGGAATCTTCTTTAAATGTTAGATGCTATAAAGATGCTAGTATCGGAAAGGGAAAAACCCAAACAGGCAGGCATGCGGAACAATGGCCGTGCAGGCTATGCACACAAAAAAGGCAGAAATATATATAATGTCCGTCGGAGCCAAGAATATCCTAAAACACAACAACAATAATACTAATCGCCACGACAATGCAGTATTCCTATCAACAAAAAGAGCCTAAGTCGTTTGTGTCTCAATACATCCACTATGCTGCGAAATGTCTTGTGTAATCATAAACGGGTATGCATAACAAAAGAGTAATTAGGTTAATATAATTAATGTCTACTGTGACTGATAAAGTCTAGCTAGAGTCAATGATACGAGATACTGGTGCGCATGGCATTCTGCATAGCCTCGTGCAAATCTCAAGTCTGTGCGTCCAAATATTTATACGTTTATATGATGAAGGGTAGGCTCTCTTGAGCAAACCTTTAATACCGAAGTAATTAAAGCGTTCTCCTGGCGTACCTCAAAGACAAACAATCGAGACTAGAACAGTGCAGAATGGTAATAGGCAAAAAACGCCTCATTCGCTGACATGCTCTACTCTCAATGGCCACACAGACTAGAATTTCTCTCAATAACTCAAGTTCTCAGGTATGTCGGCCGCTTTTTTAACTGAAAGCCAGGCACTCATAGGAACATACCATAATATCAGAACTCCTAGTCCTAGCAAGCATTATCTAATCCCCCAGCAGAACCCTAATAACTAAAGGAAGCAGTATCTAAACAATATAAATTGCCCAACAAATGATTCGTGTCGGAGCTCCACTTATCGTTATACAAACTGATCCAAACATAGCACATCTTAACAACCCGCTCATACAACATATCAATCAGCCCTTAACACACACTCAACTACAACTGGCCAGCATGAAGATGATTTTTGCAGAGTTTAAACCAGAGGGGGTATAATAATTAATAAAAGGTGGTGAAGGATATGCAAATGAGAGACGAGGATAGGCAGAGGGAAAAGATGTCTCAGGTACGGCGGCGGGGACAGAATAGCAAAGGGAAAAAAAGCATGGGATGGTGTTCTAGAAACCAGATCTGAGGGAGAGAGTGGCGAGGAAAATGTATATACTCGCACCAGCTCGAGCCGCGTGGGAGCGGTTAAAGTCCTCTAACCACTACAAGAGTTTGCAGCATGGTAAGGACCTCTCTCCACCAACCCCCCGGAACGAGGCAGCCAGCCGTGACGTCATCGAGCGGGACAAAACACGGCGCTCCCTCTCACTCTGTTTTACTCTCTCTCTCTCTCCCAGATCCCATCATTACTAGTTAATGATAAAACATATACTTTACAATTAAATATAGAAAGCCTTGACATGGGTGAAAACAAAGAGCCTTTCTGGACTGCCATGCACAGCTTTCATATGACATAAAGCACACACTAATACACAAACTGTAGCCCCATCCACTGCCCTGGCGATCCTAGCGAGTCACTGTAGGACAAGCCATGCGGTTCTAACGGAGTGGTTAACGTCACAACCTATAACACGTATATATATTGTAGTTCTCCATTAGACCCCAGAGGAGGTACTGTTGATGTGACATGAACCTATAACACGTATATATATTGTAGTTCTCCATTAGACCCTCAGAGGATGTACAGTTGATGTGTCATGATCCTATAACACGTATATATATTGTAGCCCTCCATTAGACCCAGAGGAGGTACTGTTTGATGTGACATGAACCTATAACACGTATATATATTGTAGTTCTCCATTAGACCCCAGAGGAGGTACTGGTGATGTGACATGAACCTATAACACGTATATATATTGTAGTTCTCCATTAGACCCCAGAGGAGGTACTGTTGATGTGACATGAACCTATAACGTATATATTGTAGTTCTAAGATAAGTTCATCAGTTTACTATTTTATAATAATGTTTGAAGTATGCGGTACGACCTTTATATTTATTTATTCTTATTCATTTAAACTATGCGGCAAAGAGACAAATAATTATATTATTGTTTTCTTAGTTTCCTTCGTAGACCTCCAATAATTTTAAATAACAATACCCCGAAGACCCCCTTCAAGATATATCTGTACATTTTCCGGTGGAAAAATGCCTCTGGCCAAATGCGGAGTCTTCCTAAATTGCAGGCTCGCTGTCGCTCACTAGGAAAATTCGACACCTATATGGCACGAAAGGTCTTAAAATTGACAAGGAAATGGGGCGGAAGGCCTTAAAACCACTAAACGAATGGGGTGAACATATATAATCTCAAAACCAATCAGGGCTAAACATGAGGGAGAAGGTAGAACGCCTTGCATGTTTTTGTTTTTACATTGATATCAAATTAATTGAAGATAAATATATATAGCTGGCAGGAATCATATAAAACTCGAATCAAAACGCTTCAAGACCAGAATTACAAAGCTTCAAGACCAGAATTAAAAAGCTTCAAGACCAAAACAAAAAAGTTTGAAGAAGAGAATTGCGGAGAAATTATGCCGTAAATAAATGCCAGTGTGGTTAGGCCTTTAATTTTAGGAGGCCCCCTGTGTCCTAGGTTCAGACGCTATAAAAAACGAACCATATATTTACATACTACTGGGTGGTCAGAGAGAGAGAGAGGGGGGGGGGGGTAAAGCGAGATCACAATCTCCAGTTCTCCACCAAAATTACAACTATCTTACCTCCAATAATTCAACAAGACAACTACTACAACACCTCCACCACCAACACCAAAGAGGGTGGGGGGGGGGGGGGGCTACAAGGAGTTACAGGTACTAGTATCTACTGGATAAATGTATAGTATAATTTGGGAAGAGTTAACCAGGGAGTGGGTGCGGAAATCTTTTTGATTTATAAGGGTTTGGTGTCTAGGTTTCAGGCTTACATATATTTATTAGACTACAGTGCTATACCACTGTAGCTATAACTTCCAGCCATTGTTGTGTGTTGTATTCAGATTTAAGGTAAACATCTAATTATAATCTACTGTACATCATCAAATCCATTTTGTATTATAACCCTCTGAAGATTATGACGCATTTTGACAGTTTATTCTGGATATCATTAGACGATTATATACAGTTTCAAAACAAACGTAATGAATCCATACGACACTTATCTTCTGATCTAACTACTATTTCCAATTGGGGCAGAGAAAACCTTGTTGCCCTTAATGCTTCTAAAACCCAATTTATCTGTCTTACTACCCGTCGTCGGGAACTCCCAGAGAACTATCCCTTATACTTCAACAATACAAAAATCAATCCTTCATCTTCTCTCAATATTCTCGGTGTCTCTTTTGTTCTGCTCTCTCTTGGAAGGACCATATTACCAGTCTTGCTAAGGCAGCCTCCCAGAAGCTGGGTGTGCTCAACCCCTGCACAGCTTCGTGCTCTGTACAAGGGCACAGTGCGTCTTTGTATTGAGTATTGTTCACATGTTTGGGGAGGATCCTCTCACACTGCACTCCTAGACAAAGTTGAGAAAGAACGCATTTTGTATCATTAACTCCCGTCCACTCACCAACTCTCTGCAATCTCTCTCTCTCTTCGCCGCAATGTTGCATCTCTCTTTCTATTCTATCGCTACTACAATAATCAGTGTTCCTCAGAGCTCTCCCAGTGTCTACCACCTCCTCTACGTAGGGTACATTGTACCCGTTTTGCAACACAATCCCACCACTACTCTGTGCAACTCTTCAACTCAAGAGTGAAATGTTATTCTCAGTCTTTCTTCTATTCAACAGCTGAGCTCTGGAACTCTCTCCCAGAATCAGCCTTTCCCTCTTCCTATGACTTAAATTGCTTCAAACTCCGTGTGTCCAGGCATTTTGGCTCGAACGTCCCTTGTTTTTGGCCCTGTCACTCTTTCAACTCTGAGGGAGGCACTCGCTACAGGCAGTTCTGCCTTCTGTCTCCGTCACTCACATAGAAATTCTATTTTTAGGAAGGATCTGTTTGAATTATAAAGGTAAATCTCAAATAACCATCTGGCTTACATATACCCTTCTTAATCTGAATTAAATCGTTTAATAATAGCCAGAAAACAGAAAGGCAATGCGCAATTGGATCTTGAAAGGGTTCAAGACTTCACTGAGTTGGCCACGTATTCTACATGATACCAATGAAAAGAGACCGAGAGCCACCTACTGGACCATATAGCGTATTGGCCTGTTTTTTTTTTTTTTTTTCTATATTCCAACTATTCCCTCTCGGGCATAGGCTGAGAGCCTGTACATCCAACCACTCAACACGGTGAAGCCTGTGAGTTCTTGTTCAAGTCTAGGGAGTATCGAGATGTGAAGCACTTAGAGTTCCACTAACGGCTTGAAGCAGCCCCATCTCTGAAGCCAGTTCGCCTTTGTGCTTCACTGTCTCACCACCTAGACTCAGACCCTCACTCTCAGAACGCCACCTATTGAGCAATTAACTCACTAGGCATTGCCCCCCTATATCATATTTTGAATATGGGAATATTCATACAATGCTATTTAACCAGGGAACAATGATGGAATACGGTTATGTTTAGCCCTGTTTTGGAATCTTTCTAGTCGCTCTGTGACATTCATGGGTACAGGACACCAGAATGGAACAATGGGAGAGAGAAAGAGAGAGAGAGAATAATAACAACAATAGATATTAATACGCACACAAATCCAGTCTGCAGGAGGCTTCTCAAAACTACGGTGCCGTTGTTCAAGTGAGAGAGAAAAGGAGAGAGAGAGAGCAGGAGAAGGAGGTGAAGAAGAAAAAGAAGAAAAGTACTCACACAAAGCCAGTCTGCAGAGGGTTCCTACTGCCGTAGCGTTGGCCGGCAGTTCGTACTCAAAGGGCGTGGAATCCCTTCTCGTCCTTGGCAACCCTGCGCTCACCGCCACCAACACTGGAATATTTGTGGACATATGTAAGTAATGCAAGTAATAGTTGCTCTTCTGTCAATCTAAAATACACCATTTATGTTTTTTAAAGTGCCGCTCAATACCTTCTACTCTGACATAATTTTTTATATTTACCATAAAAAGCAATATATCTGCTCCATGTGCATATATTTGACTTGTATAATGAACATGTGAACATGAAGAATAGAAAATAGGTGTAAATTGAAAATATCCAGTCAACAACTGCATATTTGTGACAGGAGGGTTGAGGCATGTGACAGACAGCGCACCATACACCCTCCCCCTCCAAGGTTTCATGAGACACTAGTGATTTACGGCTGCCTCCTGCACATGTTAGAGGGTGGGTGGAAGTGGAGGGAGAGTGATAACTCAACATTCTACCACTGAGAGAAAGAAATAGGGGGAAATAATGATGGAACAATTAGGATAATTGAGGGAGAGGGGGTTATGGGCTGTCTTCCAGAAGGCCTATCACATTCACCTAGCAGACACTTCCAGAAGGCCTATTGTGCTTCTTGGGTTAAGAATGGGAAAGGGGTGGGACGTTCTTAACCCGCTGAGCCCCAGCTAGTTAGTAATAAAAGTCCCACCCAGGCCCAGAGGGTTGAAATTTTTTTTTCCAGAAACAATAGTGAATGGGTTAGGAATGAAGGAAAAACCACGAAAAACCGATCAAAAAGCTCAAAAAATGTGAGCCCCCGAAAACTTATTTTACAAGAGTAAAAAATTGAAGGCAATTTCCCCCCAAAAAAGTTTTTTGCGTCTCACACGCACGCGGTTGGACTTTGAGAGTTTTAAACTATTGGCATGGTTGCGTGGGATACTTACACAGTTTCCATACAAATCTGAGCCCTCTAGGTGCCATAGGACCGAAGTAATTAACCTGGACGCAACCATTGCGTCGCTGGGGTTTAGCGTTACATACATTGCCGACGCAACACGTGCGACGCTGGGTCTCAGCGGGTTAATATAATGAAAAAGATACAAAAACACTTAAATGGATAATAATACCCAGGGTTACCTAATCAAAATACAGAATTAACAAGTAAAATATGATCATGGTACATTTATAAATACGTAAAACCAAATTAATCCTACTTTCTACCCATCAGAAATCTACATTATTATTGCATTTCTGGTCTATATTCATGTCAACAGCTCCAGCTCGCCTATTGCTCGAAACTCATTTGGTAAGACATGCATGAAAACTATGTTTATATGCATTTCCCTTGAACTGATCTAGTGTACTAATTTGTGTATGTAAGTAATATTCAATTTAATTTTGTTTTACGTAGTTAGTCGTTACATATATAATTATAAGTATATATGTATGTGTTATATATATATATATATATATATATATATATATATATATATATATATATATATATATATATATACAGTATATTATATAAAATATACAGTATAAATTATAATATATATATATATACAGTATATATATATATATATATATATCTATATTATATATTATAATATTATATCTATATCTATATATATATAATATAATATTATATATATATTATATATATATATATATTATATATAATATATATATATATTGTATATATATATATATATACAGTATATATATATATTGTCACTCCCAAATGAGTTTTGTAACCTATGTCATATTTGAGTGAGTTAAAATTTACATGGCCTTTGTTATAGTGGAAGAGTCATGATTTCTCTCTCTCTATATCTCGCTTGTATCCCTAGTGTCCAGCAGTGACGTCATGATTGCACCATGTCTGTTGCCACAGAGATAGCCCTGTTTTGTTGCCACCGAGGCTTGCTTCAATATTTCCCTAGATACCACATAATATTATATATTGTCATTGTTCCTTATTGAGTAGTAGCAGAGCAAGTCTGGGAGTCATTTAAATCATAAAGTATTGTTCTATCTTAATTATCTTGCATACAGGAGCTTTCTGCATTTGTTAGAGATACTGCATTTCTTTTCCCTGGCAATCTAAAGTATAAGCTTCTCCTTTTATTCTTCCAAGTCGTTTCCATTATTCTGCTGCAGTGTTTATTATATTTATGTGTGAATATTATTCCTGGTTGGTATCTTTAGTGGTTTGAGGATTGACCTGTTTACTTAGTTTTGGTAGGCATTTGAGGAACGAGGTTGTTGGGTGTGTGTGTAGGCCTGCAGTGTCATAATAGGCTACTGTCTTTGTCCCTTCCACCACACAGCATCCTCTAACTCGGGCCTTAGTTAACCCTTTAGGGGGTGGCAGCCATTCTTCAACCTACTAAGATACCAACCCATGTGCCTTGTTTAACACCTTAAGAGCGGCCTATGCGGTTTATTTATATGTACCGCCCAGCGGGGTGTTTTTAGCCAAAATAGGGCTGTTTACGTGATCATTTTCATGCCTAAATAAGACCCAGAACGTAAAACAAGTATCTATCCCTGAAAGGGCATAAACAGAGCTTTCGAATGACACCATAACGATCCTTTTTTTTATGATGGCTAGTTTTCTTGCCAATAACCGTGCAACGCGCGTTGAGTGCAAAAAGCATGTAATTAGGCACTTTCCCCATACAATTCCGTATATAGCGAGTGAGAGAGGGAGGAGGGAGGTGGGATTCGCGTCAGTAGGTTCGCCGCGGTGGTCTGGAGCAGTCATACGTTCGCTACTCTCCTGCCACCACTTGTCTCTCTCTCTCAGCAACATTACGTGCTGAAATTGCCACTCGACCTATGTCGAGCACCGCCACATAGTCCAGCTTTATTTAACTCGACTTATGTTGCTCGCCGCTAATTAAGGGTTAATTATAGCAGCAATACATTTGGTGCAGTCAGGGACTAGGGGTGGAGCCTGTTACTAGGTGAGGTTGTCCCCATTGCACTAGGTTGTATTGAGCTAACCCCAGATGATGTTGTAAGGGTTAAGTCATTAAAGTTGTTTACCCCTTACAACACCACCGCCGAGCTGTGCTGAAGAGAGCCACTCAGTGTATTATTAGGACATAGGCTAGGGATAATAGGCTTGGCACAGAGGTTTATTGCCCTGGACTTTCCATGTTTGTTTGCTCTGTATTGTTCTCAATTCCTAAGTGATTGGGCATGATATAGATTGTTCTGAGAGTATAGTAGTGGTATGGTTAGGCAATATTTGGGCAGTTTAGAGTAACCTTTAGAAGTTCTCTTGCATACTACACGCACTATGGACTAGACTCGGGGACAATAGATATTTTTGTGTCTCCTTGTTACTGCTTTAACCCTTAACCCTTGTCTAGCTGTTTTTTTTTAGCTTATTTGGGCATATTCAGGCCCTCCTGAATGATAAATCAATTATCTGCATGAAAAGAAATGTATTCAGCAAAAATCTAGGCACTAAAAGCTTCAAAATGAGACCAGAACGAGCTACGTAGCACTCGTGGTTCTCATACAGTAGACCCAGTAACATGGGAGTTTAGCGTATAGCGGCATATTTTCCCCAGCTATGCTCACTACTGGCTACACTGCCGGCCTCTTGAGAACACAGGGAACATGAGTTAATGGGCGGCGGTAAGCCCTGGGAGTCGGCTGTCTGGCCCGCTGCGCTCCCGGCCATTTGCACTTGATTTTAACCCTTTAAAAGCCTTAATAATGCTCCTAACTTGTTGCAAATTGGAGGCGGGCTTAAGTCCGCTCCCGATCTTTAAGGGTTAAAGATCGGGGCCCGACTTAAGTCCGAATCGAGAAAATTGGACTAAATGGCGGGGTCCGACTAAAGTCCGTGGGCGTATTCCCGCCCTAATTTAGGTGGAAAGCGAAACTTGGTGGTCAGGCGGTGTACTACAAGGTCCCACCCACACATCCCCACTGCATGACTGTGACTCAGTAACCCTCAAGCAGCCGTAATTGAAGATCAAGATTTGCCCGTGTCCGATTCGGTGGCCCTTAGTGTGTCGCGCCACCCTACTCATCACGCCCGGCTCATCACTCATCACGGCCCACTCATCACGCCCGGCTCACCGCCCAGGAACTAGATATCATGCTGAACTCTTCAGAACTTTCTAATAGGCTGTTGAATGAAACCATGGAAGGTCTGGGTGAGAGTTTTGATAGTGTGGATGACTCGGAAGACGAAAATATGCCGATCATAGGCTTTCACCCCAAGCATAATTTGCATGTTGCAAATGTTGTGGTTGTTGTTGCACAGACCGTTGAGCAAAATGGAGACGTTCCTGACGAAGAACATACTGGTGTGGGTGTTGGTAAGTACAATTTACATTTTATAATTGCTTGAAAGTTTGATTGCAAGCATTTTATCACCTTACGAGCGGGTGGTGGAGTATATTTCACTGTGCCGCCCAGCATTTTTTTTTTTTTACCCTAAATGGGGTTGTTTCCGTGCTCTTTTTCATGCATAAACAAGACCCAGAGCATTATACAAGTATGTATCCCTGAAAGGGCGTAAATTGAGCTTTCCAATGACACCCGAACCATCCTTCTACGATCACTGGTTGTCTTGCAACGATCGTGCAACACGAGTGCAAAAACCCTAAAATACGGTAATTTCCTTATATAATTCCCTGTGTGGCGAGGGAGGGAGGGTAGATGTAAGTGGAGTAAAGCTCAGTAGGTCCACGGGCCACGGCGGCTGTGGCGAGCGGTCAGGAGGTAATTTATGCTCCTAATCACCGCTCCGCTCTCTCTCAGAGCACAATACGTCCTCAAAATTGCACCCTACAAAATATTTCCTTTGCATTTGATAGCGTATTATTTGCAGGCGTTCGATAAATTTCTCACGATAACCAGGGTGTACGGTACATTTCTCACGATAATACAAGCAACAACGAAGCTTGGCGAAGATTGTGGTCTACAATATACCTTTTTATAATTGCATGTGAACTTGTAATTGCTTGAAAGTTTGATTGCAAGCATTTTATAGCGTATTATTTGCAGGCGTTCGGTAAATTTCTCACGATAACCAGGGTGTACGGTACATTTCTCACGATAATACAAGCAACAACGAAGCTTGGCGAAGATTGTGGTCTACAATATACCTTTTTATAATTGCATGTGACCTTGTAATTGCTTGAAAGTTTTATTGCAAGCATTTTATAGCGTATTATTTGCAGGCGTTCGGTAAATTTCTCACGATAACCAGGGTGTACGGTACATTTTTCACGATAATATAAGCAACAACGAAGCTTGGCGAAGATTGCGGTCTACAATATACATTTTAAATAATTGCATGTGACCTTGTAATTGCTTGAAAGTTTGATTGCAAGCATTTTATAGCGTATTATTTTCAGGCGTTCAGTACATTTCGTACAGTAATATAAACAACGAAAGATTGAATATTTGTGCTTGGCATTACAAGTGATCACTCCCATAATCGAACTATATGGGCCATGGCCAGTTCTGTCACAGGGAGTATTCGGATACACAGAGTAAATTATTTATTTGTCATTATTATTAGGTTATTAGTCCTTTTAACTATTTATTTGTCTCTATTATTATATTGGCAACATACCTTCATACCAGGTGTCATAAATATATCAAAATAAGTCCTGTGGGACTATGACATAGCTATTATTGGACAAGGAAAATATTTTGTTCATCCCTCCACTGGAACATCAACAACAATGTCAACAACGTATCGCCGTCGGCAGGGTGCAGTACTGCCAATACGTATAGCGACTTCCGCTAGATCTAGAGACCTTTACTTCGATCTAGCAGCAATGACTTACACTAGCGGTTTTGTTTTGAAATTTCAGAACAATTTCGAAGTGATATTATATGGATTTTGCCAATTCATATTTCTAGTGGTATTTATCATGTCTTACATCTAACAATATATGCTAGTGGATTTAACTTCAATTGGTAACCCTCCCGCTCGATTCGGCTCGAAGAAAATCGATAATGGTGGCACTTTAGTAAACAGGTGATAAACAAAACCGCATGCGTATCGGTTTGGTGTATCGGTATTATGGTAAGTTGGCTACCTACTATTGTTTATAAGATATAGTAAGTAATGATAATTAAATTATTATATATCGGTGATTTTTTTTTTATTTTTTTATTTTTTTATTTTTTGCTAGATAGCGGGAAGAGGAGATACCTGCAGGACCGTGTCACAGGCAACAGGACTGTAGTTGTTATCTCCAAACCTGACACTGTCCTGGAGCATAATGTGAACATACGGTTGGTGGACAAAAGTGATAGGCAGATCACTGCTGTTGACTGCCTGAGGAAGACCTGTAAATGGTACAAGGTCGTACTCCATCTTCTTGATGTCACTGTCCTCAACGCATCCAACCTGTGGATGACACACACAGGAAAGAAGACCTCTGTAAGGCTGTTCTCCAAGGACATCATAGAGGCCATCCTCCGTAAGCACGGAACCACACGTGCGGCACCAGTTCCGAGGGCGATCGTGGATTTGCCCAGCCGCCTTGAGTGCCGGGACTACCTCTTGACCCACAGGCTTGTGACTGTACCTTCCAACCCTAACCAACTTGCTGCTGGCCGGGTGGCCGGAAAGAAGGTGTGCCACGTCTGCAGTCACACGACAAGGAGGCCCCGACATAGGAGGGAAGTCGCGTCCAAGTGTAGTCGGTGTGATGTGGGACTCTGTCCTATTCCTTGCTACACCGAGTACCACACACTGGAACACTTCTAACCTCCTCCCTTCTTGTCAATCATTCATAACTTCATTCAATCATTCATTCATCTATTTCAAAGTACCTCATGAATTCATGTCATTCATAACTTCATTCAATCATTCATTCATCTATTTCAAAGTACCTCATGAATTCATGTCATTCAATCATTCATATGGTGGAATAGCACACTACCCAAACACAAGTTCATTCATAATCATCAGCAACATCACCCATTACATCCATAAGTTTCGAATATCATCTATCCATCTGGTTCTTGGTCCACCTCATACATCCATGTCATTCATTCATACATACATTCATACACTCGCTATAGGCAGTTCTGCCTTTTGTCTACCTCAATCACATTCATACACTCGCTATAGGCAGTTCTGCCTTTTGTCTACCTCAATCACATTCATACACTTGCTATAGGCAGTTCTGCCTTTTCCCTACCTCAATCACATAACTGCCTTTTGCCTACCTCAATCACATGTGGATTACACCTCCTGGGAACACCAAAAAAAAAAATGAGTCGTCAACACTACTCCATAGGGTGATTTGGAAATGTGTTGAAATAATATTATATATAAAAAAAAAAAAAAAAAATCCTGCAAAGCAAGCGAAACAGAGAGAGAGAGAGAGAATGCAGAAACTGAACTGAAGAAAGAGTGAAAAAGATATAATACAGAAATATTACAAGCAAATAAAGAAAGAGGGATTAGAGAAAATAATAATGAGAATTACATATACGGATGAGGAAGAGAGAGAGAGAGAAAGAGAGAGAATACAGAAACTGAACTGAAGAAAGAGTGAAAAAGATAATAATACAGAAATATTACAAGCAAATAAATGAAATAGAGGGATTAGTTAGAGAAAATAATAATGAGAATTACATATACGGATGAGGAAGAGAGAAAGGGAGAGAGAAAGAGACAGAGCGCGCGAGAGAGGGAAAGCGAGCGAGCCAGAGAGAGAGAGAGAGACAGACAGACGGGAGGAGTGAGAGAGATTAGAGAAAATAATAATGAGAATTACATATACGGAAGAGGGAGAGAGAGAGAGACAGAGCGCGCGAGAGAGGGAAAGCGAGCAAGCCAGAGAGAGAGCGCGGGAGGCCGAAGTCAGGGCAAAGCGAACGTATCCAAACCCGCCCGGGAAATAGACCAAAAAGTACCTCCTCTTCCTCACCTCTTCCCACCCTCCACACTTGCTCATAACATCCATAATTGACTTATATGGGGATACAAAGAGTTGCTCTTTCCAAAAATGATCGTTTCGTTCGCATGGATCCATATTAACGGCGCTAGGGCGAGTGAAAGTGAGCGAATATTTCGGGATTATGCCCACTGGGCCGCACGGTGTAAAATACCTTGCCACCCGCTAAATAAGGGTTAATAGAGCAAAGAAGAAGATAACCATTTTTCCTAGAGAACCTGCGTGTCTTTGTGTTTGAGTCAGATATTAACCCTCTCACATCCTTATGACGCAGAGCTTACCAGATTAGCAATAAGAAATAGATTACTCTCACTCTTATAATTACCTCTCCAAAATTAGTTTTCTGCCCACAGCTAACTTAAAGACAACTGCAGAGGTTGAAGCAAATAAACTAAAGGTTTATAAATACCCCTGACGGTAACAAAGGCTTTAAAGAATCCCTAATAGGCTCAAAAATTGCGTCAGGACGTGAGAGGGTTAAGAGCGTGTCTGTTGCAGGGTAGTACAGTGATGTGGGCTATGCTATTAGAGCACCTGGTTGCCCCGACTCACCTCGTAACAGTGGCGACCTCAGGCCAGCATAGTGTGATAGTATAGAGTTCTTGTGGTGTGAAGCAATTATATTTAGATTGTTCATTTATTTTCTTACAGTTGAAAGTCTACGGACCTAGTACTCTTATTTCATTAACCCGTGTCCACAACTATTGCTAAGATGTCGCATGTTGATTACATTCCTGTTCATATCATGGGGAAGGAGTACGTTTGGCAGTTTATTAGAACCCAACCTGGTCAAGAAGAGGTTGCTAGCAGGAGTAGTGATGAATTAAGACGTGCGTTGGAGGTGTATGGTTGGAGGTGCAGTGGTATGGCTAAGGCAGAGTAAGTTCAAGAGGTGTGTAAGTTAGTTGCACAGACTAATGGTCTTCAGGAAGCTAGTACTTGTGTTGTGGATGATGGCACCATCCAGCATGTGCCACAGCGTTCTATCGGTCAGGCTAGCTACCATTCTACTGGGGACCAGAGTGGAGCAACGACTCCAGAGCAAGGTGATACTGTATGTAGGCAGTCTCCTACTATTACCACAGCACCTGCCACCACGCCTCCACCGTCAGCATTTAACCCTATCAGTACGGCCCCTTCATTTTCACAGGGCTATGTTCAGGCCCCTATGGCCAGTACATTTGTTTCAAGTTATGCTAGCAATCCTCAGTATCCTCCTTCTTCCCCCCATGTGTCGTTGGCCACACCCCAGCAGTTCAATGCCACTCATACGGTGGCTGCGCAGCACAATGTTCCCCCTTATGCCCAGTTTCCTCCTATAACCCCGATAGGGTCGAAAAGGAGTCCAGAGGTAGAGCTGCAGCTAAAGATATTGGAGATGGAAGAGAGACAGAGAGAGAGAGAGATAGAGAGATGCAAGAGAGAATTGAGTTGAGGAAGATAGAGATGGAGGAGAGACAGAGAGAGAGAGACAGGGAGGTAGATTTGGAGAAGACGAAGTTGGAAACTAGTGGGCAAAGACGACAAGGGAATAGTCCTGGTCATACATCTAAGGAGGAGGCAGAAGAGGGGCTGTTGTCTCGACGGCTGAAGCTTGTGTCGGCCTTCGATGAACTCAAGGTCACGGAGTGGTTCTTGCGTTTTGAGAAGAAGGCCCACGAGTATCAGTGGCCGAGGCAACGCTGGGCGGTGTTGGTGTCTAATGTTTTAAAAGGCAAGGCTCTTGATGCATACGATCGCCAAGAAGTGCAGGAGCTAGAGTATGATGTACTTAAAGAGGCTGTGTTAAAAGCCTACGAGCTGCGTCTCGAGGCTTACAGGTTGGCCTTCAGGGGGGCTCGGAAGCGGCAGGGGGACTCGCACGTGGAATGTGCCAGGTACCTCCGCGATACTCTAGCTAAGTGGCTGCATTCAGAGTCGGCTGGTACTTTTGAGGCGGCCTGTGAGGTTTGGCTGATGGAGCAGTTTATCAGCATAGTTGAAAAGGACATTGGGGCAAATTTAGGAAAAGCGGTTTAAATCAATAAGGGAAGCAGCAGTTTGGGCTGATGACTTTGCACTAGCCCAGCGTGGCACGTGCATGGGGAGCATTGGTGACAGGAGAGACCGACCTGTGCATCAAGCAGCCACAGTATCAGCTCGCCCATCATCACCCAAATGTACCATAAATAAGACAACATTATACCAAGGCTGACGATCACCAAGCTTCTACGGAAGTGAGATGTTATTTTTGCAAGCAAGTGGGTCATATTAAACCTCAGTGTGCTAAATGGAAGGCTACCCAGGAACCCAAGGCTGTCCAGCTGGTGGTGACACTAGGGGAGGTGCCTGTGAAAGGCAAGCCAGGTACTGGTGAGTTTGGGGGGCACTATTGGCCAGCGCGAAGCAGGGTAGTAAGCACTTGGCCGCCCTAGATGGTATTACCACCTGAGCATAACCAGACTTCCCCTGATTGGTGTCGGCCATTCATACATGATGGATTTGTACGGGTTGGGGAGCAGACTTACCCTGTCAAGGTGTTTAGGGATACTGGTGCGCAACAATCCATGTGTCGCAACCTGGCAGGGGGACCTATTAGTACGGGAGAGTTTGTGATGCGCAGGGGAATTAACAGTGAACAATTCTGTGATTTAGTCCCGGTGACCCTAGAGTGCCCACTTTTGACTGCGGAGTGTAAGGTGGCTATGGTGGACACTCTGCCAGTTGAGGGGGTGGACTTTTTGCTCGGGACTGACTTGGCAGGGGATGTAGTTTTCCCGCCTCCTACAGTCGTCGCTGAGGCTGCTTTTGTGCCCCCTGGTGGTGGTTGTTTGCAAGAAGATAACATGGACTCTACCCTGTTGGTGCAGTGACCCAATCAGTGGCACATTTGGCACAACAGGTGGATGATTTAGTGGATGCGGGGGCCGACAGCCATGAGTGCGGGCCATCCCATGATGCACTACTAGATGACACTGGTCCGGAGGCATCTGTGGGCTTGGCTGACCCCAGTGAGGCCACCGAGATTAGTAGAGGTGACCTAGTGCAGGATGAGGAGTCTGACATAGTGAAACCGAATCAACCTTCTGATATTTTTGAGAGGTCAGAGGTAACCTCCTTGATGGAGTTACCTAGAAACAAACTGAGCAAGTTGCAGCAAGAGGACCCGAGTCTGGGCCTCCGGTTTAAGAAGATTGGTACGACTGGTGGGAAGAACGGTCAAGCAGAGACATTCATTATAAAAGGGGCATTGTTGTATCGGCAGTGGACGCCGGATACGAACTAAGGTTTGGGGGAGGAGCAGTTAATGGTGCCTGCCCAGTTCAGGGAGGAGCTGGTTAGGCTAACGCAGGTGGCACCACTGGCGGGTCATTTGGGGGTATGTGAGACTACTGATAGGCTAGATTCTCATTTTTGGTGGCCTAATATGCATGCATCGGTGGCTTCTTTTTTGATGTGTCATATTGGTAAGGTAGTTGGAGAACCCCACCCAGGAATACCTGTGGCACCTTTCATCCCTACACCTGCAGTTGTACCGCCATTCACTCGTGTAATAGTTGACATGGTTGGTCCCTTACTACCCACCAGTTCGGGAGATAAATACTTGCACACTTTAATTGATACTACCACTAGATATCCGGAGGCTATCCCGGTTAGCAGCATGAACACGAAGATGAGAGACCATTGTAACACACAGGCTAAATCTAGGGTGTTCCAGGTGGGCGACGAGGCTTTGGCATGGTTGTCAGTTCAGGGTCGACCCATGGCTGCTAAGTTTTGTGGTCAGTATCAGGTCATTAAGCAGATTGGTGAGGTTGACTATGTAATAGATACGCCCGACCGTCGCATAGCCTCCCAATGCTGCCCTATTAAAATGCAACAGCCCTACAATAGACCGACTGCATCTGGCCGTGGCGCTGATGGAGGTGATGTTGCGCAGGCAGGTATAGCCGCAAGGAGTGCGGGGGTGCGCATGTATGGTATCGGCGGGAAGCCTTGACACTTATGAACTGTGGGAGTGACTGCACAGGTGGTACCGCTTGTTCCTCTCATGACTTGGCTGTATTAGGGACGAAGGAGGAGAAGGAGGGAGACTATAGTTTAGTGGCTGCGGTCCCGGCTGGGTTGTGGGATGGCAATGAGTATGTTGTTCTTCGAGTTAAGTTGCAACCTCTTGTTTCTAAGCGCCAAGAGGAGTTGTTTACTAGGCTGTGGCAGTACTTCCGCATGTTTGTTGATTCTCCAGGCCTGATGTCCGGGGTGGCACCCGACATAGAGGTTGGAGACTGCAAAGCTCAAGTTGGCTCCCTACCGTGTAAATCCTGCTCGACAGCCTGTCTTAGAAGCAGAGCTGGACTACATGTTGGAGAAGGGTCTGAGGGATAAGGGATATTGTGGGTGGTCTTTGCCAGTGACGCTGCAACCTGAGCAGAGTGGCGGGATCCATTTTTGTGTTGATTGCAGTGGTGTTAGTGCATTATCCCAGACAGACACCTCTCCATTACCCAGAGTTGACGACCCCATAGACCGCATCAGGGCTGCCAATTTTATCACTAAGGTGAAATTAGTGACAGGTTATTGGCAGGTCCCGTTGCCGGAGAGAGCGAAGAGAAGTGCTAGTCTTGTGATGGACTGGGCAGTTTATCAGTGTCAGGTGCTGTTCTGCTGCTGGAACACAGTTTGGATGTGTGGCATGTTAAGGGCACTGATAATGTTCTGGCTGATTGGTTGTCACGGGAGGGTATGTTTTAAGGAGAACCCTCGCCGTTCAGTCAGTGTTGGTGTAGCCTCCTACTTTGGTTTGATTGGCATGTTTATGTCTGGTGCTTGTTGGTTGCCATATGCAGCCCAGCGTATGATCGTAAAGTAGGAGTTGCTGTGTTTCTGTATAGAAGAAAATATTTAAATACAAAAATATAAAAACTATAAAAATACTATAAAAAAGACTGTAGTTGTGTATGTCTTATAGTGTTATTGAAGTATGAGAAGTCTGTTATTTCAAGATGCACCAACAGACTCCCCCTGGATATGAGGGTGTCACTCCCAAATGAATTTTGTAACCTATGTCATTTTTGAGTGAGTTAAAATTTACATGGCCTTTGTTAAGCATATACCATGGACCGCAAAAAAATAGCCGTCCTTTTAACGCACATGGGAAAAGCCGTTTCCCTCGTTGCCCCACAGGTAACCCCTGCACTTACCTGGGACCAGTTTAAGCCCATGGTCATTGAAGCTATCAAGCCTTCATTGGGTGTTTTCGTAGCTCATGCTCGCATTAAGGACATAAAATACGAAGGCGATCTAGACGCCACCATATCAACCATCACACAGCAAGTGAGGGCTGCTTTCCCTGCTTTAAATAGAATCCTGCAGGAACAACATATATTAGTGCATCTTGTGCAAGTTCTACCATGCAGAGTACAAGAGTACTTCGCCGTGCACGACCCCGTAAGCTTCCAGCGAGATATTGTTATCATTCGAAAAATCCTCGCAACTCAACCCAAGACCAATGCGATAGCTGCCATCAAGAGGTTTACCACACATCCACAAACATCCAACAGAACCGGGGAATCAACCACTTTTAAAAGGCACGCAGCTCCAGCACCAAAGGCACATTACCATCAGGGACAATACCAACCAAGCAGACCAAAATTCACTCCAAATCAACCGAAGCAAATTTATCCCAGGAATCAGCTCCATTACCAAGGTAAGCCACAAACTCTAGTGATTATCAACCCCTATTATTTCTCTGCCTGCAACTCAAGGTGCCCTCTCCATCATATTGAAGACTCCACCAAGTATGGTAGGCCCTCTCAACCTCGTATATCTGCTAACGAGGAAGGTTTCCGAGAGGAGGAATTAGAAGAGTCCTCTGAGCCAGAAAACATCGTTCAGAGTTTCCCCGAAGAGGAACAAGTAGAAATCCTTGAGGAGGAAGAAGTAGATCCTCAGGATTTTTAAGACATCCCCCGCCCACGATGGCTTCGGCGGGGGAATCTGCTAGTGATAGACCACCCCCCATATATCACCTTTCAAATATTAAGGGCATTCCTGTACGGCTGTTGATCGACATTGGCGCCGCCCGATCGTGTTTGTTCAACTCCTTTTATGTCAAGTACAAGAAAAGATTCGGTGATCTTCAGCCCCCCACCACCAATCTGAAAAGTGCAGGTGATACTCCTCTTCATATTTGAGGTGAAACTCGACCCCTACACGTGACCACTCCATTTGCTCATGGTAGTACTCCTTCGTAGTATTCCTTCAGAATGTAAGCACTATGACGGCTACCTAGGTTTGGATATATTACAAAAGCTCCAAGCTCAGGTAGATTGTGGGCAACGCCTGATCTATTTAAAAAAACAAAAAAAATCCCCGAAACCCTCCAACAAATCTCCCCCTGTGCTTCAGAAACCTAAGCCGATTTATATCTATCTATCTATCTATCTATTGCCTGACGCCGTGATCCCCGAAGGGGTGGCCACGAACGAACCGCCCCCATGCACCTCTGTCCCCAGTCAGTCGATGCGCCTCCCCCCAACCAGCACCGCCTTCGTTCATGTACTTCCTCACTCCATCATTCCACCTCTCATTCGGTCTACCTCTCCCTCTCTGTCCCTCCACCTCGCTCTCGTACACCCTCTTAGTCATTCTCTCGCTTTCCATACGTTCCATATGGCCGAACCATCTCAAGTTGTTCCTTTTCACACTTTCCAGCACATCTACCTCCACACCACACCTCCTTCTTACTTCCTCATTAGTCTGTCTATCCCTCCATGTAACTCTGCACGCACTCCTTAAGTAATTCACTTCCACTGCTCTCACTCTTGGTCTGAGTCTCTCAACCAACGTCCATGCTTCGCTTCCGTAATTCAGTGTCGGGATTACCACACTGTCATGCAAAGACTTCTTCACTTCCATACTGACCACCCTATTTCTTGTTACTGCTTTTAGCATTCCTACAACCCCTGTTGTAGCCTCTCCCGCACTTCTTCATCCATAGTCCCATCTTTACTCAACACACTGCCCAGATACTTAAAAGAGTTGACGATCTCCATAGCCTGACCGTTCAGCTTCACCTCACACTCTGTGACTTCACCCCTTTCGAAGACCATAACCTTGCTCTTCCCCGCATTTACCTTCAAATTCCTTTTTTCGCACACTGTTCCAAACTCATTTACCAGACCCTGCAACTCCCATTCATTATCACTCATCAGAACTGTATCATCCGCAAACAGCAGTATAGGTAGCTTCCACTCAATTCTCTCCCTTTTCAGCGATACACCAACATCCACTGCTCTTGATAGTATTTCTTTCATGACTCCATCCATATATACAGTAAACAACCACGGGGACATCACACACCCCTGTTTCAAACCAACATTCAGGCCGATTTATATGACCCCGCAAAAGAAAGGGGAACTTAGTAACATAAACATGCCCTCATCCCATGTTTTTAGCAAGTCCACTTGCCAGCATCATAGGCAAACCCTTCGCCCCAATAACAGTAAGACAGTTTCAGCCTGCGATAAACGTCCCCCTAACCATGTCTCTATCGTCCATTATCATATCCCTAATGTCTTAGACTATGATCAGCGACCCGACAGAAGTGTTTTTAATGCTCCTAAAGGTAAACACAAAACTCCGACAAATACTTATGTTGGAGAGCCTTTTTGCCTTAATGCTACTGAAGCCAAACCTGATCGTAAATTCCATGAATGTATCTCTCCACCTTCCATGATTAATGCTACTGAAGCCCAATCTGATCACACATTTCATGGCTGTATCTCTAACTTTTCCATTGTCCATATGCTACTGAAGCCACCTATGATCTTCCTTGTAATCAGAAATCTTATATTTCTCATGCTACTGAAGCCCACCCTGATGTTAGATTAAGTACAGGCACCAATCAAACGCCTGTAGGTTCGCAACTTCCCATCCCTTCTGTGCCACTTTCACATTGCAATTTCTCATCAAGTTCAGTATCTAAACCTACCACCAATTTGTCTTCCCCTATCAAGAAAAAATAAATAAAATTCAGTCTATGCCTCCACCCACTATTATCAGCCCCGCTATCACCCAAAAGAAAACAGAAATACCCCCTCAGCACCAAAAAATGGGTTCTCCTACGACCTATGCCCCAACCTATCATGATTTTAACCTCCACCGGTCTTCCTAATGGTCCAGATCGGTGTAGAATTCAGCCTGCTATCTTATCCTCCCATAAAAATTATATTTTAATTGTTAACATTTCGAATGAGAAGTTAACCTTACCTAAAGGTCTCATTATAGGAGACATAGAAACCTTCGATGAAATGGCTCCCCCATTCCCGAAGAAGAGCCAAATTCCCCTGTCTTATCTAACATTCCTGAATCTCTAACTGACCTCCAACACCAACAAATAAAGAAATTACTCCACGAATTCTGTGACGTGTTCGCCCAAACTTCCACCGAGATCGGAATAACGACCATCGAAGAACATTCCATCCATACCACGGAACCCCCTCTTCGTCAGCCCTCTCGCAGAAAAAACCCTGTACAACGTCAAGAGGAAGAACAACAGGTCCAAGAAATGTTAGATGCCGGAATCGCTACCCCCTCTGTCAGCCCGTGGTCCTCACCAGTCGTCCTAGTAAAGAAAAAAGACGGCTCGACTAGGTTTTGTGTGGAATACCGACGCCTGAATGACGCCACAATTAAAAACGCAAACGCCTTTACCTCGGATCGATGACTACCTGGACTCTCTTGTGACGCTCCTGCATAGTAGCCACGTGCGGGCATGCGCGCGTGTCGGCTGCCCAGCCGTTTAGAAACCGGCTGGCGGCAGCCGGCCGGCCGGCTTTTCCTTAGTATATATCCTACGACAATGTAACTAATGTCTGGGATATTCTTATGTTGTTTCACAGCTTGAAGCTGCCCTTATTCTTAACCAACGCATCTTAGTATATTTTATTCTCGATAGTTGATTGTTTCATTATAATATATAAGATGTAAGTCTAGTGAGAGTGGGAGGAGACGAGCGGGAGAGAGAGACCGGCTGGGGGACGTTGCTTCGCGTGGAGAGTCCAGCTTGGGACGAGCCTGATGTTGCCACGTGCATTTGATTTTTAGGCTTAGTTTCGACTCACGCAAGGAGTAGAGGATTTTGACCCGGCAACTGTGTTGAGTGTTGCCAAGCATGGGATGTATTTTGCATGCCTAGGGCGGGGTCCAGACAGATTCAAGACTCAGAGCTCACCTCACTGTCGTACCCTTCGGACCCCCTTGATATCTATCCCTCTCAACCCCACTTAGAAACTTTCTCTCTTACTTTGTATACCTTCGTTCCACTACTTCACCAATCTATTTAATTATCCCATCCCCTTGATAGACCTTATATCTATTATTGTATTAACAACGAGCTCTCAGATAACTAGATAGGATTTTGGGCCTTATGCAGAGATGTAATTGTTAATGAGACCTAGGAAGCTTTTTTGTTGTCTCATATTTGGTGGTTTCATACTTGCTAGTGTGTTCTTGTGTCAGGTTAGCAGGGGCTAGACCGGAGGGGAGGCTTTTTGCGATCCTTTAAGTAAAGTCTGCTGGTGCGAGTCCTGTGGACCCGCACGACTTTACTAGGATACCCGTGGGAGTCTGGGGGCATTTTCTTGTCTGTGTCCCTGTGTGTCTAGTGTTGTGTTGTGTGAGGGCCCTTGCCTAGTCCACTCAGCACTGCGCTAGCACGTCTTGCTTTTGTTTTAGGGTCGCCAGGAGAGAGTCAGATACTTGCGATCTGAGTCTCTCAAGAGAGCACCCTTTCAATTAGAGTAATTTGGCGCACAGACTTGGGAACGTCCCTAGGCTAGAGCAGGTGGCTCAGCCCGGGTATCCGAAGCATATATCCTTCCGGCTAGACCTCTGCCACCTGGCAGATTAACAGCTAGGGGTTTATTATTTCTGTATGCTTGTTATTGTGCCACAGTTTACCGTTTTTGTGAGCATTGTGAGTCAGGGTGTGGCTTAGAGACTCTGTCCGAGCAGGCTTGCCTGACTAAGAGTGAGAAGCACACCTGTATGTGGTTATGTTGCGAGTTGCTGCCATTAGTTAATTATACCTATGCCATTATACACTGTATGGCCTATCACTAGTATATATTCCTGCTTATGAGTTAAGAGTTCTCTAAATCCGTAACTTACTTTCTTTGCTAAGCATCAGATCCTACAGTAGCCGCATGCAGTTTAGAAACCTGCATCTTGTCTACCGGTACGATGTTTTGAGGACTGTTTGCTTTCACCTTCTTTCAAGCAGGGGTGATTAGTTGTATTAATTAACGTAACGTTAAATGTACTTTCTTCTAGTTTGTTATTAAATTGTTTCTGCAATTTAATTCCGTTATCTATCTTTTCCTTGAAGCTTTAAGTCAACTTAATTGTGTGATCTTTTATATAGCCTGCTTGACTATCAGCAGTCTATAGTGCGTGCACCCTGTAACCGAGTCATAGGATACCTCGTTGTCCAGGCAGGACTCTTGACGGTTTAGGGTGGTTTGTTGCCTGGGTTTATAGATAAGGGTTGGATCTAGCGTTTTCCGTTGTTGCTTGTTGCCGCATACCTAGTCCAATAGAAAGAGCCCAGTGTTTATATATCCCAGGACGTAACAAATGGCGACCTTGCATAGGATTTACTGAACAGAGGAATACAGTGGACATAGAGTTTTTTTTTGGAGCAACCAATATAACATATTAAAGACTTTAAATAACATTAGTATATACATACTTGCATAGGAGATAAGGCACATTCTATAACCGTGATAATTACTGCAGTACACAAGCATGTCTAATACATCAGAACACAGTGATGGGTCAGGTCACGATACGGGCTCGGAGGGAGAAAGACCTGTGGAGTGGCTAGTCGATAGCGAGGAGGGTGCTAGAAGATTTTTAGAGGTGCCCCTTACCGCTGCCAGGGTGTTGAAGCTGAATAAGTATGGCTTAAAGTGTGTGGCAGGTCTTCAGGGTCACCAGGGTTTAAGTGGCATGAGGAAAGATCAGCTGAGGACTTTGATATTGGGTTTAGAAGGGAGAGACCTGGGTGGAGAGGTGACTGGGGGCCCCGGTCCCCAGCCCCCCCTCCACTCTACCCCCATATCAAACGTCAGGGTGCCTGAATTTAGTACATACCCCCAAGTTGATGGTCAATGGCAGCGTGGAATTCAATCACAGGGACCTTCTCCATTAAATGCACCTTCCCCTCCTCAAGGGTTGACTCCAGATTTGTTGTTTCGGCTTGAGATGGCCAAGGTTGAGGTTGCTAGAGCTCAGGTTGAGGCTACCGAAAGACAAGCTAGAGCTCAGGTTGAGGCTGCTAGAGCTCAGGTTGAGGCTGCCGAGAGACAGGCTAGTGTGCAGGCTGAGGTTGCTAGAGCTCAGGCTGAGGCCGCAGAGAGAACAGCTATACGAGAGGCTGAACTGCAGGCAGAGTCTACTAGGTATCGGGCTGACAGGGAGCTGGAGAGATCTCGAGTGGAGGTAACAGGGCGAAATATTGAGGGAGGTAACAGACATCGGGACCAATCATTGTCGCACCTGCTTAAACTAGTTCCTGTGTTCGATGAATCATGTGTGACTGAGTTTTTTATGCGATTTGAGAAGAAGTGTCAGGAACACCAGTGGCCTCAGGAAAAGTGGGCAGCATTAGTTTCATCAAGACTCCTAGGAAAGGGGCTAAAAGCGTATGATGCACTACCTTTAGAGTCCTGTGTAGTTTATGATGAGCTAAAGAAGGCTGTGCTACGGGCCTATGAGTTACAACCAGAAACTTACCGCTTGAAGTTTCGGGGTGTTACTAAGGGCAAGGATAGTACCTTCCTAGAACACGCCCGGGACTTGTCTGATGCACTACGACATCGGCTGCGTTCTGAGAGGGCAGCTACTTTTGAGGAGTTGAGTGAGCTGGTTCTCTTGGAGCAGTTCTTTAAGTGCACAGGCGGGGACTTAACATTAAATATAAAGGAAAAAAATCCTAGAACTCTCCAGGAGGCAGCAGAAATGGCTGACCGCCGACTGTCATTAATTTGAGGGTGCGAAGCAGCAGCTAGGAGTGAGTCGGGTGCAAAGGATCGTACCCCTCCCCCTCCCAAAATTTTGATACACATAAATACACAAAACCATCTAGCACTGACAATAAAACTGAACATAAACCAAATACCGTCCCGTATAAGAAGTCTAATGGTACCTCCCACTCCCAAGGGAAACCAAAGAGTAAAGAGTGCTTTGCATGTCACAAGGAGGGTCACTTTGCAAATGCTTGTCCGAACAAGCCACCAAACAAGGTTGTGTCATTGGCCCGCAGCATAGGGGTGTCGCCTATATCTTCTGAGTTTGCCAAGGGTAGTTCGTCAGAGGTTGGGACACAGCCTGTGTTCAAGAGTCCGGAAGGCTCGAACCCTGTCCGCGACGTCTTTGGGGGTCATAGAGGGCATGGTTTTGTGAGGTGGGCTGGCGAAAGGCGAGGAGTTAAGCTATTGCGTGATACGGGGGCTTCTCAGACCTTGTTAAAGAACTTTACTGGTAGGCCGATTAATGCTGCTCGGGTGGTGGTAGTTCAGGGGATCAATGCTACGAAGTCCTACCCGCTGGTGCGGATGGAGCTGGAGGTGGGTGGTGTGGCGAAGGAGCTGGATGTAGGAATTGTAGAGAACTTGCCTGTTGGGGGCGTCGACCTCCTCCTCGGCAACGACTTTGCGGTGCCTGCTTCTAAGGTTTCACCCTTGGTCGTTGCCGAGAAGGCGGCCGACGTTAGTAGGGAGGAACAGGAGTGGGTTGAGAAGTGTAGCGTACAAACCATGGCGTGTGTTGTGACGCGTTCTCAGACATCCGGAGCCTTGCAGCCACCACCTCAGTCTATCAAACCGCGGAGGAAAGGTCACAAGAAAACGGGAAGTGTTGGTCAATTGGAGAGTTTTGAGCCGGCAGTGTTTCTTGGTGACTCATTATTGGCACCTATGTTAAAGTCTGGAGAGGCCCCGGGGCCTGTCACCGCTAGTGCAGGTGCAGGGCAGGAAGAGACTCTGCGACAGCATCGTTATGCGCAGCGTGAGGAAAGGATGGCTCAGCGGGACATTGGAGGTGGAAATAAATTATTTAAGATGAACTTGGATAATCTCGCACCTGCTGATATATGTTCCTTGCAGCTGGAAGATCCTGAAGTCAGGGCGTGTGGTAATGGTGCTGTCGAACTGGAGAGCGATGGGGATGCGCAGCCTGGTGATTTTTTCTTGTCCGAGGGGATCTTGTATCGGAGACATCAGGATCCCAAGAAAAAGTGGGATGGCGAGTCAGGATTAGTGGACCAGTTAGTAGTACCGAGGGTGTGCCGTGAGAGCTTATTGAGATTAGCTCATGATGTGCCTTTGGCAGGGCACCTGGGGGCACGTAAGACGGAGGCAGCTCTGAGCAAGCTTTTCTGGTGGCCTGGGTTAAAGGCGAGTGTCGTGTCATGGGTGTCACAGTGTCACACTTGTCAAGTTGTTGGGAAACACAATCAGGTCATCCCGAGAGCCCCGTTACAACCCATCCCTGTCATTGGGCCGCCCTTCAGCAAAGTAGTTATCGATATGGTTGGCCCATTGCCCCCCACTAGTGCCGGCAATAAATTTGTACTAACTGTAATGGATGTAGCAACACGGTATCCAGATGCTTACCCCATGCGCAACGGGATGGCCAAGACTGTTGTCAAAAACCTACTTGTCTATTTCTCTCGTTATGGCTACCCTCAGGAGATCCAGTCTGATCAGGGATCCAATTTTACTTCTGCAAGAGCTGGATTATATGCTGAAACGTGGGCTGATTTCTGAGGGTGCAGTAAGGTGGACTTCCCCCGTCACAATGCAGCCCAAACCAGATGGCGAGGTGCGGTTTTGTATAGATTTCCGCAGGTTGAATGGTTTAACCCCCACAAATGCCTACCCTCTCCCTCGCGTGGACGTCAGTGTGGATAAGATAGGAAAAGCCAAGTTCCTCACTAAGATAGACCTTGTTAAGGGTTATTGGCAAGTGCCCTTGTCTGAGCGAGCGCGAGAGGTGTGTGGGTTTGTGGTGGACGGTGCCACATATCGTTGCCATGTTATGCCATACGGGCTGAAAAATGCCCTGCAACGTTTCAGAAATTAATGAACGACATTGTAGCCGACATTCCCAACTGTATGGTGTACCTAGATGATGTCATAATATACGAGAGGATTTTAACAGTCACTGTGCTCACATCGGACAGCTTTTTAATAAACTGAATGAAGCAGGTTTGGTGGTAAACCTGGGTAAGTGCGATTTTGTCAAAGCCACAGTTTTGTACCTGGGGTTCGAGGTGGGGATGGGTCAGGTGTGCCCTCCACAGACAAAGATCAAAGCCATCGATCAGTTTCCCCAGCCTACGACTAAGAAACAAATCATGCGGTTTCTAGGTATGATAGGCTATTATCGTCGCTTCATCAAAGGCTATTCGACTGTACTTGCACCTTTAACTGACTTATTATCTAAGGACAAGAAGTTCCGGTGGGTTCCTGAGTGTGCAGAGGCGTTTCCTTGGTGAAACACCTGTTATGTACCCACCCCATACTCAGGGCCCCGGACTTCAGCAGACCTTTTCAGCTGGCGACTGATGCCAGTGGCGTAGGAGCTGGGGCTGTCTTGTTACAGACAGATGATGAAGGTATCGAACATCCAGTGAGTTTTTACAGTAAAAAATTCAATAGTGCACAAAGGAATTACTCTGTAATTGAAAAAGAACTCCTGGCGATAGTGCTGGCGCTCAGGCACTTCGATGTATATGTTCCTGCTTTCGGACCAGTCGTAGTGGTTTATACCGATCATCACCCTCTGAAATTCTTGAATCAGTTTCATAACCGGAATATGAGGCTGACCAGGTGGTCACTCATGCTTCAGGAGTATAATCTGGACATACGCCATATTGCCGGTTCTGATAACGTGATAGCGGATTGTCTATCAAGGGTGGATGATGTTGGTTAGACTGCCACAGGATTGAGGGTTGAGTGTGGAGGAAAATAGGCTGTCACTGTAGTTCAGCCGAAATAAACAAATTAAAAATGCAAAAACCTTATAAAAACTCTTTATTTTTATAACGTGTAGAATTTTGTATAAGATGTTGTAGCAGTATCTAAGTTGAATGTTTTCGCTTATTGTCGCTAAGGTAGTTGAACTTGCTCGGTGGAGTGCAGCAGTCTTTATTTATTTTATATATAGTGCCTTGTGTCGCAACAGTGTGTGGTACTATGAGAAGCTTTCTGTTAGATATGAAGAACTTAGTCCAGGGTCTTATATCTTGGGGGAGGTGTGACGCTCCTGCATAGTAGCCACGTGCGGGTATGCGCGTGTGTCGGCTGCCCAGCCGTTTAGAAACCGGCTGGCGGCAGCCGGCCGGCCGGCTTTTCCTTAGTATATATCCTACGACAATGTAACTAATGTCTGGGATATTCTTATGTTGTTTCACAGCTTGAAGCTGCCCTTATTCTTAACCTGTTAACCAACGCATCTTAGTATATTTTATTCTCGATAGTTGATTGTTTCATTATAATATATAAGATGTAAGTCTAGTGAGAGTGGGAGGAGACGAGCGGGAGAGAGACCGGCTGGGGGACGTTGCTTCGCGCGGAGACTCCAGCTTGGGACGAGCCTGATGTTGCCACGTGCATTTGATTTTTAGGCTTAGTTTCGACTCACGCAAGGGGTAGAGGATTTTGACCCGGCAACTGTGTTGAGTGTTGCCAAGCATGGGATGTATTTTGCATGCCTAGGGCGGGGTCCAGACAGATTCAAGACTCAGAGCTCACCTCACTGTCGTACCCTTCGGACCCCCTTGATATCTATCCCTCTCAACCCCACTTAGAAACTTTCTCTCTTACTTTGTATACCTCCCTTCCACTACTTCACCAATCTATTTAATTATCCCATCCCCTTGATAGACCTTATATCTATTATTGTATTAACGACGAGCTCTCAGATAACTAGATAGGATTTTGGGCCTTATGCAGAGATGTAATTGTTAATGAGACCTAGGAAGCTTTTTTGTTGTCTCATATTTGGTGGTTTCATGCTTGCTAGTGTGTTCTTGTGTCAGGTTAGCAGGGGCTAGACCGGAGGGGAGGCTTTTTGCGATCCTTTAAGTAAAGTCTGCTGGTGCGAGTCCTGTGGACCCGCACGACTTTACTAGGATACCCGTGGGAGTCTGGGGGCATTTTCTTGTCTGTGTCCCTGTGTGTCTAGTGTTGTGTTGTGTGAGGGCCCTTGCCTAGTCCACTCAGCACTGCGCTAGCAGTCCATGCTTTTGTTTTAGGGTCGCCAGGAGAGAGTCAGATACTTGCGATCTGAGTCTCTCAAGAGAGCACCCTTTCAATTAGAGTAATTTGGCGCACAGACTTGGGAACGTCCCTAGGCTAGAGCAGGTGGCTCAGCCCGGGTATCCGAAGCCTATATCCTTCCGGCTAGACCTCTGCCACCTGGCAGATTAACAGCTAGGGGTTTATTATTTCTGTATGCTTGTTATTGTGCCACAGTTTACCGTTTTTGTGAGCATTGTGAGTCAGGGTGTGGCTTAGAGACTCTGTCCGAGCAGGCTTGCCTGACTAAGAGTGAGAAGCACACCTGTATGTGGTTATGTTGCGAGTTGCTGCCATTAGTTAATTATACCTATGCCATTATACACTGTATAGCCTATCACTAGTATTTATTCCTGCTTATGAGTTAAGAGTTCTCTAAATCCGTAACTTACTTTCTTTGCTAAGCATCAGATCCTACAGTAGCCGCATGCAGTTTAGAAACCTGCATCTTATCTACCGGTACGATGTTTTGAGGACTGTTTGCTTTCACCTTCTTTCACGCAGGAGTGATTAGTTGTATTAATTAACGTAACGTTAAATGTACTTTCTTGTAGTTTGTTATTAAATTGTTTCTGCAATTTAATTCCGTTATCTATCTTTTCCTTGAAGCTTTAAGTCAACTTAATTGTGTGATCTTTTATATAGCCTGCTTGACTATCAGCAGTCTATAGTGCGTGCACCCTGTAACCGAGTCATAGGATACCTCGTTGTCCAGGGCAACCGACTCTTGACGGTTTAGGGTGGTTTGTTGCCTGGGTTTATAGATAAGGGTTGGATCTAGCGTTTTCCGTTGTTGCTTGTTGCCGCATACCTAGTCCAATAGAAAGAGCCCAGTGTTTATATATCCCAGGACGTAACACTCTGCACGGCTCAGAATGGTTTACCAACCTCGACCTGCAAGCCAGATATTGGCAAGTCCCTATCACAGCCGAACATCAAAAGAAAACAGCTTTCTCAACCAGTGGAGGACACCTCTATGAGTTTAACGTGTTGCCTATTGGATTGTGTAATGGCCAAGGTACCTTCTCTCAGTTAATGGAATCCGTGTTAAAAGGACTCACTTGGGAGACTTGTCTGGCGTATTTAGACGATGTGATTGTGTATTCCAGTACCTGGCCCGAACATCTAAAAAGACTTCGTCAAGTATTACAACGCAACAGAGACGCCGGATTAAAACTCAAGCCTTCTAAATGCGAGATTGCCAGGAATTCGGTAGGATTTCTCACTCATGTGATCTCGGCTCAAGATTTCTCACCTAATCCTAAGAAATTGTCAGCCATCGGAAACAAACAACCACCTATCACCGTCAAAGGCATGCGACCTTTTCTCAGATTAGCCACATATTATCGCCGTTTTGTTCCAAATTTTACTGAGATCACCCGTCCTCATCATCAACTCACCCATAAAGACACTAAGTTTATATGGACGCATGCAAGGAACCTAGCTTTCGAAACATTGAAAGAAAAGTTAGTACAAGCTCCCACAGTAGCATTTCCTGATTAACAACAACCTATTCGCCTATATACGGATGTTTCCTTATACGCCATTGGAGCCGTACTCGCTCAAGTGCAGGAAGGGAAAGAACATGTCATTGCCTACGCCAGTTCGACCTTGAATACCGCCCAACAAAATTACGCCGCCACCAAGAGAGAAGGTTTAGGCATTATCTGGGCCCATAATCATTTTAGATCTTTTGTATTAGGGGCTAAATTAGAAATTATAACCGATCACCAATCCTTGAAATGGTTCCGAAGATGTGAAACCAACTCTGCGTTGTTAGTTCACTGGAGAGAAATGCTGGAAGAGTATGACTTTGTCATCCATTATCGACCCGGGAAACTTCATACAAACGCCGACGCTCTCTCCAGCTTACCTGTGCCAGACCACCCCCCCACCAACCTTGCCGCCCTACAGCAAACTAATCCATCCCCACTATTACCCACTGACATCACCACAACCTCTGAGCCCATCCTGTTACAATTGTGGGACAAGAAAATAAAGCCGAAGTGGATCCCCAGACACATTTTCCAACACATTTGTCGATGGGGAGACCAGTTAACCACTGAATCAGGACATATTGTTTTAGAACGAGGCATTGCCCAGGAATACATGATATCCATTCATGAAGGCAACGGTATACACTTGGGGCAGAAGAAAATGCTCCAGGTGTTTCAAAACCAGTACTGGACTGTCAATCCGTCGTGTATTTCAAAACGAATAACCGAAGCATGCAAGTCTTGTGCATTGGGGAAAGATCGATGCAAGACAGCAGGACCTGCCGGTACAATCTCTGCCCATAAACCTTGGCAGGTACTTTCCCTAGACGTTATGTGACCTTCTTCACTCAGTCACGGAAAGCGATTCATCGTTACTTTCGTGGACGTCTACTCCAAGTTTCTCGTCGCCTGTCCAGCCATAGATCACAGTGCTGTTACCGTAGCTGAATTACTTGCCACAGAGATTTTTCCTGTATTCGGGCTGTCCCTAGCGTTACTATCGGACAACGCCCCCGAATTTACAGGACAAGTCTGGGATGCGTTCACCACAGGATGCGGGTTAAAAATTAAGCATTCCTTACCGTATTGGCCGCAAGGAAATGCGATCTGTGAACGTAGCCATAGATCAATCAATAATCAGCTGCGGACTAAAATTATTGAGTTACAGACATCTGACTGGCCAGGACAAATCAAAATGATTCAGTGGGGGTTAAATTCTTGCCCCAGAGAGGATGGGATATCCCCTCATGAACGCGTGTATGGCGTCGCCCCTCTATTGATACCTTTCTGCCACCTTGCTACCCCTTCTACTGCCCAACTTAACGTACACCCCCTCCAACAATTAAAGAATACTCTGCATACCGCCCACACGTGCCAAGACGTTAAACAAGATGCCACCAACAGTCAAAATCCGTTTTCCATTGGCGACACAGTCATGGTCGCCAAGCTACCCGTAGTGAATAAATTAGGCCCGAGATACGTAGGGCCATATCCCATTGTTAAAATTCCTAACCCATACCAAGTAATAATCAACTATCACGGGGTGTTTAGAACTTATCGTAATAGATTTGTCAGACGATATACTCCCATCATCAGCCAAGATATGCCACCGAAGCCAAAGACGGAAGACCCACCTACAATCTGCAAACCATCAACTATACCCCCTCCTCGCTCCTACGACAGTGCAACTTATCCAACCCCTCCTTCAATACCCCTTCCCACCTCACAAAAGACTCCCCCGAAAGCCGCCAACAAACACTCTCAGCAACTTTTTCAACACACCCCTAGAACACTACTACCAGCACCTAGTTCTCCTAATATAACCCCAGCTTCGCAACTATCTGACTCCACCAACTCCGTGCCACGGACAAACCGAGAGCCCCAGCCAACTACCTCCCACTACAAATTGCGCCCCCGGTTGAAACTAAAACCCTCCGTAGCATCAAGATATCCTTCATTTTACATTGCTAAATTCACCAAATCACGCCATTCCAAATCCACCCTTAAACAACCTCTTCCTCCCCCTGTCTCTCCTCCTATAAATTCTCAAAGTTCATCTCCACCCAAGAAAAAGTCACGTCCTTCCATATCCTCATCCACCTCTCCACTCAAATCTACATCATCTTCACCTTCACCCCGCTCGACATCGTCTTCACCCACATCCTCACATGACGACCGCCTCCATCAACATCTCAAGCTACCACGTTAAAAAACTTCCTTAAACAGACCTGCTCCAAACTCCAACCTCCAAATCTCACATCCTCAATCTAAATCTTCGCCCTCTACCTCGCCACCTTCCACTACAACCACCTCAGCTCCCTCAACCTCACATTTCACCTCATCGCTCTCAGCCTTTTTCTGTATTACCTACAACACCACCTACTCTATCTTCACCTCAACCTTCTACTTCATCCAATAAACCCCCGTCCAAACCTTCTTCACCTCGCCTCACCCCTCCAAACCTATCTCCTTTTCCATCTACATTATCACCTAATATCAACCAGCCTCACAAACAAACTTTAGCTTCTCCGAGAACTCAGTCTATACCTCTTTCTTCACCTCCACGCACTCCCAACCCCAGACCTCCCTCTCAGTCACCATCTCTTACCACCAGCCCGGAACCGCCTTCCCGTGGCAATTTTCGCACAAAATCAGGTCGGTTGGTAAAACCGCCAGACCGATTCACTCATACATTTGTCAACTATTCGTACTCCGTCAATTTTGCCATTCCGTCATCCAAAAATAAAAACAAAATTCCCTCAACATCACTTCGATATCTTACGAATAGCAAAGACAACAAACACAAATGCCAGTCCAGCTGCTCATTTTTCACCCACAATTGTCCAGACCTTAATCCCTCGTACTTTTACGTCCGCACGAGGTCATGACTATCCAGCTGTCAAAACTCTAGATATCACTTGCTCCACCACCACCACCAGCACCACAACTCCAGCTCTTCTCCTGATCACTACCAACATGACGTCCAGCACTCCATTTATCAAGCGGGTTAAATGGTCTAATGACAGAATCAATTTTGTCCGCATCCGCTATCTTCATGAAGCTCTTACTGCATCTCTACAGCCGGACAACGATCCAGAAATTGCCGTCCTCATCGACCCCTCCAGAACGCCTGACCTACGCTCACTCGAATGGTGGGCCTATTTGCACGCTCTACCATTACTAGAGACCCGGGGCAATTTATTAACCTTCACCCCTGAGGCACAGGGACGTGCCTTTCATAAGGGGGAGGGAAGTAAAATACCCCGAAAAAGGAAAGACCACCAAACAGGAGAGACCGAAGGAGTGGAAGAAGAATGAAGACCGACCAAGAGAAAGGAACAAGAAGACCCGAAGAAAAGAAGGACCAAGATGGAGAAGCCAGCATCCATCGCAACACCACAAGGACCAACAGCAGTAGCGAAACCCAGGAACAGCCGAATCGCTATGCTGAAGAAAGACACGCTGAAGGAGGAATACCCACCCACACCGGGCAAGACGATTCGCTCCACGACACCCCTAAGAAGAAAATAGTTTTTAGCCAACCCTTTGAGGGAACCCAAGACACTGTACATGTTTTCTTTTATTTTAAAATGTTATGTATTTATGTATAATAATTAATAAGATGTATCATTAATATTAAGTAGTACATCAATAGATCCTTGGGACATCGTTTCCTACACACATAATTATATACGTCTTCTTTTATCCTCTGATTATCTCTTCTAATTATACAAGCCACATGATCTTCTTTCTCATATAAGTTTATATGCATATTAGATAGTGCCAAAGTCGCCGCAATGCTGAGTGGCGCTGGTGTTCTTCAAACATGCGCCGGAAGCTAGCTGGCTCGCCCTAGCTCACCAGGAGTACCAACACATTCCGGGAGGGACACATACTTAAAATACTATATTATGAGATAACCTACAATGCTATATTTTACAATTTATCATCAACTTACATCATACTATCGATGATACATAAGTAAATTCTCATTTCAGACCCCCGTGGATGAGTATGATATATCAAATACTTCAAGGCGCATCTCATACTTCCTCACTTTGTTTTTGCACACGACCCTCAACCTCCCGCTCAAGTTAAGAATTAAGGAACTCCTTTCCTTGAGCAGTTATTATTTTCCAAGGCTCTATTGACCTTACCTATTTATTTTATAATTATTTATTAACCATTGATGAAGTACCTTTCTAGGTGATATGCCCCTTGATATGAGTACCACCATGTGACCTAATTGGGAGGTTTGACGTACCTCCCAACCTACCAAATAGGAAAACCTACTATTTGGTAGTAGTCTTGGAAAATCCAACATCAAGGCTATTAACCTAATTGCAATGACGACTTGTCTATTTTGACTGCTATGTCGTCATTCCAACCGCGGTTAAAAATAAAACGTCTAGAGTCTACTCCTTATCTTGCTCTAGGAGACGTTGTACATTAACCAAAACTACCACCGAAGGTGAAAAAAGCATAGAAGAGAAGAAAAAGGGGTTTACCTTAGTTACCGCTTAAGGCCCATCCCGTGTTCCGTCATGTGCAGATCCCTGTCGAACGTGCGCATGAGCGACCCTCTCTTGTCATCACATCTCACGTCAGCAGAAGAACGCGGATGGGCAGGGGTCCGGCGTGAGGGAGGGTATTATGTACGGTGGATTTTCCAAGACTACTACCAAATAGTAGGTTTTCCTATTTGGTATTTGACGTACCGTCAAACCTCCCAATTTGTTAGTAGTCTTGGCAAATCCAACGTCAAGGCTGCATAACAAATAGGAGGAGGACATCCAAGCCTAACATACCAAAAAAAAACAATACATAACACAACATTATGAATGACAAAGAAACACAATTTAAACAAGAGAGTTTAATAAAAGAGTGAAAAACTGAGGAGTAGCTAAAAAGAGCAGTTTTAACACGTGCCCGTCATTCACAGTAATGCAAAAACATAGACTTGTCTTAAACCAAAAAGTACTGTACCCAAAATCCCTTTTCTTCCAAAACCAACAGAAACATTGAACACAATAACAAATCACAAATTTCAATTTGGCAAAAACACTTATGTACTGTATACATAAAACATAATCCCAAACTTGCAATCCAGTGTTGCAAACCCGTACTCCACCTCCCCCCCTTTTCCAAATAAAACAAAGTAAAAGAAAGAGTGACAAGGGGGGAAGACAAGGCATCTTCGCTAGAGCTCTAGGAAACACGACTCCCGAGAGCTATCACAGGCCGAGGGGGTCTAACAATGGACATGGAGAGGTAGGAGGAGACGAAGGTATGGACAGAAGACCACAAACCCGCCGAGGCGACGTCAGGCAACGACCGACTCTGCAGGAACCGTAAGGAGGCAGCAAAGGATCGCACATCGTGCGCAGAACCCCTACAATCAGGGTTACTGGCACGAATGACCCGACAAATGTGGCGTCCTATCTGCACCTTTGAGAGCCTCCCACCAGTCCGAGGAGACACCAACACAGCAGTACCTGAAGTCGGCACCACAGACTCAACATAGGAGTGCAAGGCTTGCACCGGGCACAACACATGGTGAGTATGCCCACGCTTTAAAGCCTGGATGGTGAAAGGCTTGAAAACGTGGGTCTCTCTCTCATTATTGGCAACAAAATGAGGGGAGGGGGCTAACGTGACGACATTCAAGGACGGGGAGAATCGCATGCATTCCTGGGACCGTGACATGGCTGCCAGTTCAGACACCCTATCCCCAGTGGCCAGAGCGACAAGGAAGAGTGTACGCTCCAGCAACTGAACCGGTGTAGTGTCCCGTGTATATGTGTGTGAAGCCAGAAGGTCCAGAGCTCGCCCCAGATCCCACTGAGGAGGGATCTGGCGCGGAGGCGGGCGTTCCCTGAAGGCAGCCTTCATGAAGGAATCCAGCTCCTTCGGCGGAATGACCAGCCCAGTGACGGACTCAAAGACCTCCCGGATGGCAGCCAAGTGGTTACGTATAGTGTTGACTTGAAAGTGACGTGTACGGAAGAGGTGAAACAAGTAGTGTAGTACGAGGGAAGGAGAGCTAACTGTCTGGCGAGTGTCCTGTATCTACCTAGTAAAAGACCTCCAGTGGGACTCGTAAGTCCCCCAAGTCGAGACGTCCATGAACGCTTCAGGAAGTCAGTCAGGTCCCGTCCGTGGACTGGGAGCCACCATGCCTCACGAACATCCACGATGCGAAGGCCAACGAGGTCCGCAGGCCTCCAACCTGGCTCAAGTGGAAGCTTGAGAGAGGGAGAGGGACCGGACTCGGGCACCACCGCTTCAACTGGGCGTACCAAGCCTGGGCCGGCCACAGAGGCGCTATTAGCCAGACTCTGCCGCGGTACAGCCGCAGCCTCGCGAGGACTTTGCACATCAACAGTGCGTCTGGTGGCGGAAATATGTATATCGACTGCCACCTGCTCCAGTCTTCCATAAAAGTGTCCGGACCCCCCTCCGGAGTACGAGTCCGGAGGGATAGGTACTGAGCCAACTTGCGCGTCTCCTTCGATGCGAACAAGTCGACCTCCGGAACACCCCAGGAAGCTGCGAGGTCGTCGAACACAGTCTGTTTCATTGCCCATTCTACAAGAACGCCCTGTCCTCTCGACAGGGCGTCCGCCCACAGGTTGGCAGTCCCGGGCAGGTAGGAGGCGTGCAGGGAGATGTTGTGTCGGTTCGCGAGGAAGAACAACTTCTCTGAGATCCCCAACAGAGTCAATGACCTGGAGGACCCCTGCTTTTGGATACAGTGGACAGCTGTCTGATTGTCCATCCTGAAGGCCACCGACTTTCCCCAAAGGGCCAGCGCGTGATCCCTCAGGAAGAACAAGGGAACCAACAGTTCGAGGGCATTGATGTGTAGGTGTGTGTGTCCCACCCATCTGCCGTGATGTTGATGTCCCAGGTTGGATTGGTAACCCCACCCTACCTCGCTCGACGCATCTGTATCTACCCAGATCGTCGGCGGGGGGGGCGGTCCAGGGCACAGCCGCAGAGAGCGTGCCCCAAGCAACCCAGTGACCTAAGTGTCTGTGAATAGTACGCGGGATCGGCATGAGCCGATCCATAGGGGCCAACGGAAACACCTTGTTGCCCATGAGGATGAGGTGGCATAGCCTGAGCCTCCCTAAGGGAATGGTCAGAGCGGCCCAATTCAGTGAACCCACTAACGAGTCCCAGATCCTCCTCATGAGGGAGACCGAGTGCAACACGGCGAAGACCTTCCTGCGAAGTTTCACCGCGTTTGGCTGACTCTGGGTCACTGTAGCGCTGGTCAGATCCCATTCGAGACCTACCCACGTCACGACACGCGACGGGGTCAGGCGTGACTTGGGAATATTGATTTTGAACCCTAACTGTGTGATGTGTTGAACTACTGTGAGGGTGTCGTGGACGCACTGTTCTAGGGTGTCTGAAACTATCAACCAGTCGTCCAAGTAAAACAGGATCTGGAGGCCGCTCCTGAGGAGAGGATCCAGAGCCTGCTTCACCAGTTTCGAGAAGATCCGCGGCGCGATGTTGAGACCGAAGGGAAGTCTGTCGAACATGAACACACGATCGGAAGTCTGAACGGCCAAGAATCGCTGGAAACGAGGATGGATAGGAACGTGCCAATACGCAGCCTTGAGGTCCAGGGACACTACCCACGACAGAGGTTGCAGGGCCAGTCGTACCTGGTGCACCGTCAGCATCCGAAACCGTGTGTTCACGATGTGCCCGTTGAGGGCCGACAGATCCACCACCGGTCGCATCGCGTCGCAGTCCCTCTTTGGTACCAGAAATACACGGGAGAGGAAAACCGGTTGACCGGCTTTCACCTCCTTGACGATTCCCTGCTCGTGCATGGACGTTATCAAGTCGGCCACCTCCGAAGAGACAGGCCGGCTTCGTTGACAAGAGCTGAGTGGGGGTCTGGACTTCCATCTCCAGGTTAGACCCCTCCGTGCAATCTTCCGCCCCCACGTCCCTCGCGGCCATCGAGGGGCGCAAGGGTGAAAACAACCTGTGGGAGCCCCCGAGATGAGGTGAGCGACCCTTTCGGCTAGGCGAGAAGGAGAACAAGGAGGAGACCGACCTGGAGAACCTACACATTTTTTGACGTGGAGGGTCCCCCGGTACGGTCCCTGCGGTCATAAGGGCCACGTTGACCTCCTCTACCCCCCCCCACCTCGGCGAAAAGGGCGGGTCACCCCATCCCCTGTCCGTCTCGCGTCTGACCCCGTCGAAGTGCGGCCTGAAGTGGAAGGCTGACCAGCCCCTTCTCAGCGGGGATGAAAGGGAGCAGGAGCAGAAGTGCGAGGCTGAACCGACGCTCTGGCCGGCAACCTCCCTTTCCTGCGCCCTTTCTTGGCGGCAGCACTGGCGGCAGCACCCCGAAGAGGACCGTCAGAAGGATGAGACTGCGAAGACCCTGGTCGCGACACAGCGCGTCTTTGTGTGTCGTAAGCAGGGTCCGCCGACAGAGAAGCGTAGCATTCCCAAGCATCCTGCGCAAAAAGTCCCGATGTATAGAGCTCAGAGTACAACAAACCCTGACGAATATCCAAGGGGGCTTTCCGGCAGAACGAGGACCTTACCGTCTGGCGTTGTCGAGTTGCCTCGCACAAAACCGCCTTCAGCTCGGGAACCGAAGACACCGCGAGCTGAAGGTGGATCCGCCGAACGTGGTCCAAACCCTCGCGAAGATCGCCCGGTGCAGTCGCCTCGATAAGCCTCAGGTGGTGAACAGACGTCTGGAGGGAACCTAAAAGACAAGATAATAAGTTCGCCACCCTCTGCCGCAAGGTAAAATCCCTGTCGACAGAGGACTTATCTGGGTGAGAGAAGAACGGGTTAGCAATAGCACAAATTTCAAGTTTGGGCGCGCTGATCCAGGACCAGAACTTGCCCTCCAACCCGCCGACAGATACAAGAGGAGGCAAAAGCAGTGATGACTCCGGGGGAGGGACTGAAACAGATCTGTCGACGGAACGGTAGGCAAATTCTAAGGCCTCAGCAAACCAGGCCTCCAATGGGAGAGGGTTATCGAGCACAACGGCTAAGCCAGGCTTACCGTCGTCGCACAAACCCATCCCATAGGAGGACAGTCCCGTCAACACAGCCAGGGACTGAACATCCTGAAGGATGTCCTGCCGGCTGAAGTCTGACCAGAGCTTAGTCCGAGGAGCAGAGGGCTTGGGCTTCACCGAAAAGTACTGAAGGTCAGTCCTCGTCGGGTAAGCCCGCACCTCCACGTCGGCCACCTGACCATCCACCCTGATCGCCCTGAACTGCATCTTATCATTAATTTGCACCGACCAGTCCGAAGGTAGGGCCCTCTCACCTGACGGGAAGCCAGAAGCACACTCCAGGTGGGAGGCCTGCACCCCCTTCCAAACAGCCAAGGAGCCATAGAGGAGGGACATAGTCCGCGATGGGACCTTGGCCTCCTGGATGGGGGGCAAGCGCGGAACCTGCCCTAGCAGACGGAGAACCCCCGCATGGGAGACAGCAGGGGCAACCACCTGAGCTAGGGCAGGAGCAGTACTAGCCGACGACCGGGCAGGCGGAGAAGCAGGGCGAGAAGGAATGTGGTCCACCGCAGAAGGGAGGGGGACCAAAGCAGGGGTAGGTTGGGTGAGGCGCTGAGGTTGTGTCACCGCCAAGAAGCGCGATAAGAGGGAGTCTTGCATCGCCTCCAAGCGCTCGTCGATGTGTGACACAACCCACCCCTGCATAGCCGAAAATCGATCCGAGAGAGGCGACCCCCCCGAAGATTGTTCGGCCCGCAGGGGCGAGCGTGAGCGGGAGCGAGACCCACGACACGAAACAGCAGCGTCGCGGCCCAAAGAAGGCGAGCGACGACGGCCGTGGCGCCCCTGAGGGTCTCTTCCCCGATCACTAACGCCCGAGGGGGAAACATCACCATCCCCCTCTTCCAGCGACACGTCAGCTCCCGAGAAAGGGGACCCCGAAACCTCGCTATACTCCACCGAGTCAAGAGGCGGGGTACACCCCTGGCGAGCTGGTAAGTGAAGATCAGGGATAGAAGAATGAGGAGGAGCAGGATGATGGGAGTGGGAAGGCTGGCCGGGTGAAAGGAGGTCAGAAGGAGCCGCGGGGGGAAACAGAGCAAGGATCCCCGGGGCTCAGAGAACAGGGCGGCCCGACACCGAGGCGGAGGAGGGAGGGACCTCCACCTTGGGACGAGACCGTGAAGGAAGAATAGGCACCGAAGCAGGAGAAGTAGGAGGAGAAGCAACTACATCCTGGCGGACCCCCCTGGACAGTGTAGGAGGAGGGAGCAGAGGGCCAGCTACAGCATGAACATCCGCGCCCGTAGACGACAAATGAAGAGGACGTCTTTTGTGCAGGGGAAGCGGGCGGAAGGTAGTAGAGCCCCTATCCGGAGAGGCCAGGGGAGGGCGCACAGGGGCAGAGCCGCCAACCCCGGCCCTAGGGCGAGAACCATGACGAGGGCGATGGGCGGAGTCAAGGCGATCAGGAGGACGATTAGGGGCAGTAGAGGACGGGCGATGAGGCGAGCGAGAGCGTGGACGGAGCTGGGGATCCTCCCGACGATGTGACGACCGGCCACGGGACCCAGGGAGGAGGGCCCGAGCAGGGAGAGGGCCAGGTGAACGGCCTCCAGACGGGTCAGGGATGCCCAGGGCGACGCGGATCCGGTCGTCAACAAAGGCCGGGGAACGGTGGCCCACAGTCCTAATGTGGTGGGAGACCACCGCCCACACTGACTGAAGGGAAGCAGAGGCCACTGCCGCGTCTGAGGAACCAGGGTGATGGTCCACCACATCCACCAGGTCCATACACGGCCCACACAGAGCAGGGAGGTAGGCCATAGAGGACACACATTGAGAGTGGCGTAAGCAGGACCTGTGGTGTTCCAAGCACGGGGAGCCACAGCCCTGGCGAAAGCAAGGCATCCCACCTGCAACGGAAGAACACACACCATAAGCAGCACGTCGACGGAGTAAGTGTAGAGAATGTCCAATAAAAACCAGGGAATGAGCATGGGTACGAAGGCAACATTTTGGCTGAACAATCAAACACAATGCGAATTGGAGTAGTTGTGCTGTCGCATTCGGCCCTGTGGTGCGCAAGATAATTGGAGTAGTTGTGCTGTCGCGTTCGACCCTGTGGTGCGCAAGATAATGAGTTGGCGATTTAGTTATGATCTCTTCATCAGTGGACTCTATGAACCTGCAATTTAGCTGATCTTTGATAACATTAACATTATGTTGACAATACTTGGAATTCGCGCTAAACATATTCTGTACGCCTCGTACCCTACCTATCGCCAGACCGTAGTTATTTGGCAAGTTACTTTTGTTTCTGCACCATGGCAATCGGACACAAAACTGGTTCTCCTCAGGTATGTAGGTTACTGCTTCATCATACAATTTAATAGTATCCCTTGCCTCTGTGTCAAGCTATCCTGACTTGTCGATGTCCCACAATTTATTCAAATCGTTACTACATGGTTCATTTTCTGTCTTGTATATATTCTGTCTGTATATATATATATTGGAATTGACTGCAATCTTCAACATGGTTACGACTTCAACATTAGTATTGGCTACTTGATCCTTGGGTATGCTACTTGATAGCATACCCAAACTTGGTAGGCAATAGCACTACAGTATACCTTCCTGTTTATTTCCTCATAGCACAAGGTCATAGTAAATAATCAGCACCGATCAACATACTTAGTTTAACATTACTACCTACAAATGAATCGGCTAGCCTATATCCTGAATCCTGCAACTTGGCTACTACACCCTTGATGCCTTTAAGAATGAAGTCTTATCCTTATCCTTCTACTGTTGGGTGACTACCTCATACACCTGTTCGTGCTGGGCTCCCGTAAACCCTTGCAGCTTCAATGCCTCTCTTCCCAATGCACCATACTGTTCTGACGGTAGAGAGGACCGCAGTACAAAAGTGCACTGTGAACACTGATATAGCGTATCACGATAATGATAATAACTTCGACCACTACTAACTGGCATCATTATTGTGGGCAAAATTACTGTTTCTCGCTCTGACGCTACAGACGTCATGGAGGTGGGAGCAGGTTCTGATGTTGCAACTGTGTTTTGACTCACTACCTCTCTATCTTGGGGACATAGGCACTGAAGTGTCAGCCATTACATACTCTGCAGGGATTCATTTTTGCATTAGTGCAGCCACGCTTTCCATGATCCTTCGAGAGGCATCCTTGACACAACTTCAGAAATTTAGCTCCATTTCTTTTGGATTTATAACTAGGGTATTTTGTACACTTGTACCACACATGCTTGGGACTACTCCACAAATAGCAAGCAAATTTCTTGGGCTCGGCCGAATTTTGTACTCTCCCAGCTAACAAAATTACGTCTAACCAACGTCTGTTAAACGTAATTGTTTCGTAAGAATTACGTAAACATTTTACGTTAATGAGACGTAAATATGTGTGGTCATTTTGACGTCTTGACAACATCCAATTATTACGTATTGTTTACGTAAACTCAACACATGCACAACGTCCGCACCACGTCACTTGAATGTTGTATCAATGTTTAAAGAAAGTAAGATTTACGTGAAAAATTTACCTGTAAATGACCTTAACTTGACATAATACTAACGTTTAAATTACGTCAAGGAGACATCTTGATAATGTCTGGTTGAGGTAAAAATTTTGTAGTTATTCATGTAGAAAACATGATTTCAACACTTCTAAGACATTGCTACAACATGGAACATATTGTATATTGTATAAGGATTGCACAAATTCTAATAACTTCATAAGATTTATTTGTACAAAAATACAATCTAATGATGATACAGATCCCACATAGGTCTAACAATAGTTTGGAAATATATAATTTACTGAGCACAGCACAGTGCAATGCAGGTGTTGAGACGGGCTGATTCAAGAATTGTATGGTGTGAATGTAAGATCGGAATAGAGAGGTATACTTTGATTAGTGTATGCACCTGTCAATCACGAAACAGGGAAAGGTGTGGAAGAGAACAAAAGAGGCCTACTTAGGAATTAAGTCAATAAATGTATAAATATATAAAACTTGTAAAACAAAACAAAAACAGAGACAGGCAAAAGTGTACACATGTAATCCTATTGAGTGACTTAAATGGCAGGATAGGACATGAGGAGATAGAAGGTATAGTGGGTAAATCGGGTATGTAGGTAGGAATAGGAATGGTGAATTGTTTTTTAATAGTATGTGTGGATTGAGAAATGTTCCTTGCAAAAAACAAAACAAAAAAATGGTTAAGGTTCTAGCCTAGTATTCAGACATACATTACTGCCCTCCTTGTTTACACAACTCCCACGCTCACGATCATTGTCCCGTCTATTTTGACTGCCGTGGGATACAATACTAGGTGGAAGCCCCCCCTCACCCCCCATGACTTATTGTCATCATCATATATATTGCCAGAAGAGGACATATAATAGAAAAATAGCCATAAAAATAGACGGGAACTTACCGAGAGCGCACGACCTATGTAAACATGACGACAGTATGATGGATATTACATCCTTCCCCTAAAAAATATTATTTATTCCTGTTGTCCTCTTGAATTGGGTATAGGTGGTCTTTGATAAGTCTAGGGCTTCTTCTGCAGAAACCCTCCTCCTTGCAGCAATCTCCTAAAGGATAAGAAGAAACAATTAAATAAGTTAGTTTAGGTTAATATAATTTGGGTTAGGTTAATCTACAAAGAATAGGTTAACCTAAGTTAGGGTTAGATGGGGTCATGGAAAAAAAATGAGGAAATAATGAAAACAAAAATTAAAAAATAAAATAGTGGTACCGGTACTGTACTATATCCATAATTTGTTTCCCCCACCTATTCCCAGAGGGTCCCGTAATATTATTGGGGAGCAACGAAAATTAAATGTAGAAATCCTAATAATATCCAAAAGGGCCCACTTAATCCTAAGATATACAGTACTGGTACCAGTATTCGTTGACGTCGTTGCGGGATTGCCTAAGTTTTCCTCCCCTAGCCACACCCTTGAATTGGCTTACGGTAGGCTACTCCCTTAACCCTTTCGCTGCGGGTGACGTTCTGGAATGTTTTGGCAAGTTACAGCAATTTCCAGGCTTTAAAAGCCTGTAAAAAACGTAAAAATCGAGTGTCAGTGGGTGAGAGCGTGAGGGGCCCACCTCCGACCCTCAGAGCACCGAGCGGCTCACTGAGCTAGGCTGTGTCTTGGGCGAGTCTCTCTCTGTCTCTCTCATAAGTGCAGCCAAGCGAGCGAGTGTTACATAATAGCGGGGTTACCGCGTTTCACTGGGATCACTGCGGGTGAACCAGACCACGTATACGGTCCGTTCTGGTGTCATTTTGAAGCTATTTTCGCCTAGTTTTTCGGCAGAATACACTTCATTTAATGCAGATGCTTGATTTATCATTCAGGAGTGCCTGAATATGCCCTAAATAGCCCAAACATAGCCGCAGCCAAAGGGTTAAGAAGAAGAATTAGAAGATTGGAGGACAAGTAGAGCATCATGTAAATCCCCTTCCACAGGGGGATTTGTATTCAGGACCTCACAGTTACAAGACCAACACTCTACTCATTTGCTGAATGATTTCTCTCAAATTAGTTTTCTATTCAATATTTGACACAAGTTTTAGCAATATTACAGCACCACCTACCCAGCATTCATCACATTCTTCTTCCACTTCCATACTCTTGAATTCACGTCCAGCTCATAGGAATTAAAATAAAATTAAAGGTTTGTAGCATATACTGTATATGTTTACATTACATCTATTCACTATTGTTGTATTGATTAATGTTACTATGTAGGCCTACATCATATAGAGGTCCTGATGTGGCGGCGTCTACGCCGTAGGACCACCTCCCGGAGCTGCCAACCACGGATGGCTGCCGACCCTCCACGGCCGGAGACAAGATCAACGACCAGTGGAGGACAACCGGATGCCGGACGCGGGGAGCAGTTTCGGGAGCCAAACCGTCACAACCATCCCCTGCCCCCTCCCCGGGGGCACGGGTCCTTGGAGCGGCTTCGGTCGCGCCGGGAATTTCCACACCTCTCACACCACACACACACATCACACAGTTTTTCCTACACCGAGAAATGACTTCCGGCTGTCATTTCTCGAAGACTTCTTCAAGCTGGAGACATTGAGAGCAACCCAGGACCCACGTACACATACATATGTCCAACTTGCTCAAAACCCATCACTTCGAGTCGCCACACTAAGGGTTCAGTTCTCTGCAATTCATGCAGGAACTGGACCCACTTCACCTGTACAACACTTGCCTCCAAGAAACACTACACGAACACCTGGACCTGTTCCTCATGCCCCTCCCTCTCCCAGTCAAATCCCTTGCCTAAAACCCGTCCACCTCTCCTCCCTAACCCACCTAACCTTCCCATACCATCCACATCCTCAACTCAACACACCACACCCCATCATAATCCATTCCAACCCCCATCTCCTGGTCCCCCATACCCCCCCCCCCCACCTCACCCATCCCCCCCCCCCTAGCCCCTCCCTCACCCCATCCTCGTGCAGCAGCACCCAACATACATCGTGCACATAACATTAACATTCTTCAATTGAACATAGATGGCATCAACACAAAGAAACACGAACTCTCACACTTCATCAAACAACACAACATACACATTGCCATCTTACAAGAAACAAAACTCCGCACAACACAAAAAACAACCACATTTCATAATTTCACCACCATCAGACAAGACCGGGCTGTCGGCGGGGGCGGTGGACTCATCACCCTGGTACACAAAGAAATATCATACATAGTAACCAGTGTACAAACCAAATCCCTCCTCCCCCCAAGTGATAACACAACAGAAATGCAATCAATTAAAATACGCACTGGCAACAACTCCAACATAACCATCATAAACACATACATCCCTCCCCAAACATCCCCTACAGTACCAAATGAATACAGACCACACTTACAACACATCACAAACACCCCACACATCATCCTGGGTGGTGACTTCAACGCCAAGACGTCGGCCTGGTTTGTCGACAACCCCGACACAGACAGAGGGCTGGTACTACAAAACCAAACTGATAACCTCATCATCCTTAACGACATCCATCAACATACCCATATTCCTCACCAAGCCCTCTATAACCCATCATCTCCAGACATCACCTTTTGCTCCCCAGAACTCGCCCCCACAACATCCTGGAGGGTGGTCAGAACCGTAGAGTCATGACCACCTCCCGATCATTATCACCACCAAAACCAGACTCACCCCAGCTAGCCACAAACACATACACCAATTATAAAAGAGCTAACTGGGAAGCATTCACAAATGAGACAGAACAACACTTCACAACTCTAAACAGTACACCCATCACTAACATCAACAATGCTGTACACATACTCAATAAAACTATCCAAAACGCTGACAAGAAACACATTCCAAGAGGTAACAGAAAAAGACACAACCCCAACTTCACACCAGAAATTCAAAACCTCATCAGACAATGCGACATACTGAAACACTCCCCAGCACCCCACACACAAGACATCACACAACAAATTCAAGCACTCAACACCCAAACTAACAACAAAATACAAGAACAACAAAAACTAAATTGGAATAACTTCCTACAAACACTTGATCACAAAACAAACCCCCAAAACTCTACAAAACACTAAACAGCATCACACTTTCCAACAGCAACACAACACAATCACATGCTGCAATAAAAAACAACAGACTCTACTCCTTCATGTAAACAACAAGCAAACACTCTCATCAATCACTTCTCACATGTCACCCGCCTAAAACCTCACAAAGACGACCGACGTGTCATCCGACGTAAGAGACAATTCCCCACAGACCCTGACTATACACCCTTCACCAATCACCAGACAAAGCATATCATCAACAATCTCAAGCACTCACCCGCCTGTGGCCTAGACAACATAAGCAACATACACCTCAGACACCTGGGACCACAAGGCATACAAGCACTCACTAGCATATCAAACTACAGCTATTCACACAACACAATACCAGACATTTGGAAGCATGGTATCATCATCACATTCCCCAAACCCAACAAAGACCCCACGCTACCCTCCTCGCACCACCCCTTCACACTCCTTTGCTCCCCCTCCAAAGTCATGGAATGCCTAGTATTACAACTAATTACACCTGACCTACCCCTAGCTCCCACACAACATGGCTTTAGGCCACTGCACTCCACAAACACTCTTCTCACAGACCTTACACAAAGAGCTTTTGACGGTATCAACTCAGCTAGATCACCACACAGATCACTTTTAGCCACACTCGACATTAGTAAAGCCTTAGATGCCATCCCCCGCCACAACCTAACAAACAAAATCTACAACACAAACATGCACAACAACACAAAAAGGTGGCTGGCCAACTTCCTAGCAGGCAGATGTGCACACGTATCTTTTGCCGGTCAGTCATCTAAAATCAGAAACTTTCCAAACGGAGTCCCACAAGGATCCGTCCTATCGCCCGCACTCTTCAATCTGTACATGCACGATATAACTACACCCAATACGCCCCAAATAAACTTAGCCTCCTATGCAGATGACATAACACTCACATGCACACACCATGACCCCAAAAGAGCAACAGATCTCCTTCAACCCTATCTCAACACTACATGGCTGGTGCACTACAAACAGACTTAATCTAGCCCCAGCCAAATCCACCGCAACCCTGCTCACAAGTTGGACAGGAGAACACGAATACATCCCTCAACTCACCATAAACAACACACCCCTAACACATACACACACACCCAAAATCCTAGGAGTAACATATGATACTCATATGACATTCAAACAGCACACCACAAACATTAAAAAGAAACTGACACCCAGACTTAACGCCCTCAGGTCACTTGCTCACACAAAATTTGGACACAACAAAGAAACTACCACCACAGTATATAAACAATACATAAGATCAGTGATGGAATACGCAAGCCCAGCTTGGGCTTCTAACCTAGCTGAAACACATCATAAGACCTTACAGACTATTCAAAACAAAGCCCTGAAGATCATTACAGGCTGCACAGCTACTGCACCCACAGATCACCTACATCAAGAAACCAAAATCCTCAAAGTCAAAGACCATCTGGACATGAGAGGCACTCAATTCCTGGCAGCAGCCTCCACGAACCAAGACCACCCACTAAACTACATGGCAACACACCCACAGACACCAAGAAATATCAAAACAACACCCAGCACACGGTATCACACACAATTATTGTCCTCTCTCCCTCCCTGCCCACCCCGAACCAACTTCCAGAAGCACATCCATCCACTCACTCACAGACAACACGCAGCTGCATGCACGACCTCCTGAAATCCATCCTTCCGAATCCTCCCTTGCTCGCGAGGACAGAGTCCACCTGGCCAGGCTGAGATGCGGACACCATCCAGCTCTCCTGAGCTATCAGAGGAGACTGGATGACTCCGTTGTCGACGCCTGCCCGGGATGTAACACAGCACCCCATACCATTAAACACATCATAGAAGACTGCATATCATACAACAACTTACGGCAACAACACATTCTACACTCAATGAGAGCTCTGTGGGAAAGCCCGATCGTGGCCATGGCCTTCCTCAGGGACTCGGGGCTGTTCAGCCAGGCAGCTTAGGGAACAACAACAACAACAGAAACATAATATAGAATATAATAATCATTTGTGAAACAACAACTTACAGATTTGCAGGAAAAAGTTATCAATCAGTACTGTTTATCCTCAAAACAAAGGCTTAACCCCTACTGTACCGTAGGATACAGTAATAAAAGTCCCCTGCAGTCCCAAGCAGTGTGGCCAAAATGGCAAGAGAGAACGATTTTCCACCTCAAGAGATGAGAGAAGACTGGCTCCCCCAGCCTTCAGTGGGTCTTATATAAACTGAGAAGTGTTGCCATATCGAGAGCAGTGCTCAAACGGTCGTGGTACCAGGCGTAGGCTTTTAACCTAAGAAGTGCGCATGAGGGGTATGAGACACCACACGCCTGTGCGCACGTATTTGAGCTGTGCCCATGACTAACATCGTTATTTTACCATAAATATGAAGATATTAACCAGTTAAAACAATAAAACAAGTGGAAACAGCATTTGGATGGTCAAAATCTGCGATAGAGGCCGGGAGTTACATAACCAAAGGCTGAGGCAGCCTCCTACTCCTCCACTCCTCCCCATGTCTGGAGAGACACTGTTGCGCAATAATCTCTCTCTCGCTCTTTCCCCACGCTTGGTAACAATGATGACCACGCCCTGCTTGCAACTCGCCCTGCTTGCAACTCGCTAATGTTAGCACGAAAATAGATCACAGAATAAGGGAATAACAGGGAAAATAGGTGATAAATGAAGGGGGGGGGGGAAAGTGGGGAAGGAAGGGATGTGGAGGAGTGATATTTGGCATGGCCCAGGGGGTGTTTTAAATGGATTTTTTTAGGCCCAGGATCTTAACTCCTTGCGACACATATGACGCAATAGCGTCATATGGAACTTATGACCAAAAACTCATATGACGCGATCGCGTCATATGGACTACATGCCTACATGCCTCTCCAATAAGTTTATGACGCGATTGAGCGTCATATGGAGCTCAGTAAGTCCGGTAAGTTAGATGAAGATCTGTCGGTTGGTGGCAACCCCAGGTTTCTCCGACAATTTTAACCGTCAGCAGTGTGGTTTTGACAGTTGTGCGGTGCAGTGGCAATGATACCGGGCTCCCGCCTCCGTAGACTTACTGGAACATAATATGTCACAAGGAGTTAAGAGTCTTCCCGCAGTCGCCCGGGGAAACTCTTAAGAATCTTCCGGCACTTGCCGGGTTAAAGGCAGTTACAAGGAAAGTACATTACTGACGGCTATTCGTCGTCTCTGGGACTGGGGAGTGACTTATCTACTGACGGCGATTCGCCATCGCTGGTAGAGCAAGGGTTAAGAAAACAATTGCGAAGACATTAAAGCAATTAAAGGTATTTTACTGTAAATATATAGTTCTTATTGAATTTGTAATAAAACTTAAAATATCAATCATTGGAAAATCATAATTATATAGGCCTATGCACATAAATTTACATTGTTTTCTAAGTAAATGAAATTGGAATGGGTGCAGCTGCACATACCTAAAGCAGTCAAAATCCAATAATTTATAAGGCAAGCAGTCTAGAAAACTGTGTTGATTGTTTCACAAGATAAGGAATAATATCCACATATATTTCAGAAAGTTTATCCTTTTCGATGCTCATCAGCATTAAAGTTTCAAGTAGCTCATTTGATAGCGATGAACGTAATCGAGGTTTTACAAATTTCACCTTAATGAATGCACGTTCACAACTGACTTGTGAGAACGACAGGGTCAAAAGATATTTATAAAAGCTATGAATAAACTTGTGTATGCAGATGCGTGGAAAGAATACCGTACCCGGTATTTGAATAGAATACGGAAACAGCAAAGCAGGCACTTTCTACATGAACAACTTATAAGAGGAAGACGAGAAGTACTCCATGTGGAAAAACATTAATATGTTTAAAATCAAGACTGGCAAAATGAAGACATGTTGATATGACAACTGAAGCTCTTAGCCTATGTTAGAGTACTCCAAAATTCTGGGAAATATATTATCCATTACAATACCTCAATACTTAAGTATTGTAGGCCTACAGATATATTAAAATGTTTTTAATCTAAATTTAAGAATAAGAACTGTAATCGAGACAGGACAACAATAGGGAAGGGTGTAGTATCCGGGCATATCGCCAGTTTTGTTTACATTACTAAAACGCTCGCGGTTACGTTCCAGTCTATTATTACTTTGTTTTTCTGTTATTTACCCCCTGCTGGCAATATATTATATGATGATGATGACATTAAAATTAAGTCATGGGAGGGTGAGGGGTGCCAAAGCCCCCCCTCAACCTAATATTGTATCCCACGGCAGCCAACATAGACGGGAACATGATCATCAGGAATATTGAAAGAGGCTAAAAAAAGCCAACTTTTATAAAACATTTTTTTTTTACCTAACCTATTTTAACTTAACTAAATCTAAATAGGCCTAGCCAGTACTTGTTAATAAAACTACCACAAATTGTCTTAACATTTGAAGCCTATTATATAATAAGTAGCCTAGCCTATATTGTAAAGATAATAGGGGGTGGGGGGGCACAGCCCCCCTCAACCCCTCGAGTATCCAACATTGGAATTATAACTAGGACCATGAAAACAATCATTTCTCAAAATCTGGAGAAAAAAACATTAATAATAAGGGTGCGAGCCTAGGCCTATTCCCTACAATTACCATTCTTCCCATTGGCGACAGCAAAACTCTTATAAACCAGCGGAAATAGATGCTGATTTCAATAAGTCATGGCAGGGGGGGGGGGGGGGTCAACCTATCCTATATCCCAAGGCAAATCATTATTTATTTTTATTTTTTTAAACCAGTAGGCCTACTCTGAACATGACGTGCAACTAAGTGTTTTAAGATTGTTGGATAATGGTGAAAATAAAATTTCCAGGGATTGTAACTAATTTCGGTAAGGGTCTAGTATCTGGGCGTACGATTGACATGTTTTCACTGAGCTCGCAATTACGTTCCTGACTATTTTTACTTTTTTCCTGTTATTTGCCCCCTGTTGGCAATATATAATGATGATGACAATAAGTCATGGCTCATGGGGGGGTGCCTCCCTCAACTTTAATTATATCCCATTTCATTCAAAATAGACGGGATCATGATCGCCATTGTGCGAATAGTGTAAACAAGGCTGGTGGTACTCCCGAATACTACATCCTTACCCTAATTTCAACTAAGCTATAGTGTATAGGCCTATTGAAAAAAAATACCAAAAACCAATACAATAACACAGGATAAAATTAGGCCTAGTGGTAGTTTCGATGATATTTTCCATCTAGCCTAACCTATCCAAAGCACTAAGAAAATTACCAGTAGCACAACTTACGAAGTTACGGGTATTCTGCAGAACCACAACTCTTCGATAACGGGATTCGTTCTTATGGAATTATTTGTTTTCGCACTTACCTTACTCAGGGGTCCTTCAGGGGACCTTACAGATGCGCGGATAAGTGCTACTTTTCTTATTTTGTCAATTTGATTTTCACTCCCCTATAAAATGTTCAGAGTTAGGCTATTTTTGTACAGCCAGTCCTGGCAGTCCAGGACACTTTGTTTACATTCTAGTCTCCTCGGAGGCTCCTCCCCGATATTCAGTAACCAATCATAGTGGAGCTTCACCTACAAGAAGTCCGTACATTTTTATTGTTACTTTCCTGTTATCGAAAGCTGAAGATTGCAGAGTAGCCTAAACACCGTAGACTTCATTGACGTTTCTTTCGGCGCCTGTCAATCTTTTATTGTTTTAATATCCAAACAGCAGGGGTGTGGGGGCGGCAGCCCCCACCCATAATACTAGGATAGGTTAGGTAAGATTGTTAGGATAGGCTAATGTCCCAAACTCTCCCCTAAATTGTTGGGGTATCGGAATTAACAATGCAAATGCTTATAAAAAGTGCTTTCCTCACTTTCTAACAATAAAATATACATTTACAAACCATTGCATTATAAAAATAATAAATACAAGAAATACAATTAGCCTACAGCCACAGTAGTTGCTGTTATGCAGAATTATCCAACCTAGCCTAAGCTAACCCAATCTCAGAAACGTAACCTAACTAACCTAGGCCCAAACAGGCCTAACGAACCCATTCCCAATCTAGCTTATACTGTATATTAATTCGGAGTGGGTATTTGTACCCGACCGTGAAAATACCAGGGGCGGTATTTGCACCCGACCGTGTAAATAACACTCTACGGTATTTGCACCCGATCGTCGTCTTAAAAATATTTTGATACAGACTTAAATATAGCAAAACGAACAATATAACAAAGTGAAGCTGACAAATTTAGAATACTATACAGTATGTGAAGCAGTGAGCGGAATACCTTTTTCCTATCACTCAGTTCAGTTTTTTTAACCCTTTATTGGCGGGGCCCGACTTAAGTCCGTATCTAAATACCTGGACAATGTGGCGGGGCCCGCCTTTAGTCTGTGTGCAATTTTGGCGCAATATTGGCTCTGAGAGAGAGACGAGCGACGGGAGGAGCGTAGGTTACCTCATGACCGCTCGCCACGGCTGCCGTGGGCCTACTAGCATGTTCTCCACACACATCCACCCTCCCTCCCTCGCTACACACGTAATTATGTAATGAAATGACCGTATTTTAGCGATTTTGCCCTTCGGTTGCACGATCGTTGCAAGACAACCAGTGATCGTAGAAGGATGGTTCAGGTGTCATTGGAAAGCTCAATTAACGCCCTTTCAGGGATACATAATTGTATTACACTCTGGCTCTTGTTTATGCATGAAAAAGAGCACGGAAACAAGGCCATTTATGGTAAAAAAAAAAACGCTGGGCGCGTATTGATAAAAAACTGACCCGCCCGCTCGTAAGGCGTTAAATTGCCATACAACACTACAGATTTCACTTAGCCTATAGAACACGATAGATTTAACTTAGCCTACAGAATAATACATGTGAACCAGTGAGCAGAAATTACTTACTGAAATGTTTACAATTACAAACTTTATAACATTTGAACAATTTAACAAGTTATTTACAGAATTAAGAAAGAACAAAATAATCAGGAAGTGTTTATAGAATAAAATCTTGATGTACTATTGAAGCGGATAATAAGCACCAAGAGACAAGGGGATTGGTTCACGGATAAAACAAAGGTATCTACCATGTGGTTGCCACTCTATAAGAACATAAGAAACTGGGAATCTGTGGAAAGCTGATTGCCCCACACAAGGCAGATCCCTCTCACACTCAACCCTAAATATAAGGCCTAATTGTAGGCCCAGCTCACTAATACCAGTGTCCCTGTCTGCATCAAAAGATGGTCTTGAGCTGACACGATCAAATCTAATTCACAATCATGAAGTAAACTTAAAACTGCAACTATACTACAGCCAACATCGCCGTTTGACAGTAATTCACAATCATGAAGTAAACTTAGAACTGGAACTATACTACAGCCAACATCGCCGTTTGACAGTAATTCACAATCATGAAGTAAACTTAGAACTGCAACTATACTACAGCCAACATCGCCGTTTGACAGTAAACTTAGAACTGCAACTATACTACAGCCAACATCGCCGTTTGACAGTAAACTTAGAACTGCAACTATACTACAGCCAACATCGCCGTTTGACAGTAAACTTAGAACTGCAACTATACTACAGCCAACATCGCCGTTTGACAGTAATTCACAATCATGAAGTAAACTTAGAACTGCAACTATACTATAGCCAACATCGCCGTTTGACAGTAAACTTAGAACTGCAACTATACTACAGCCAACATCGCCGTTTGACAGTAAACTTAGAACTGCAACTATACTACAGCCAACATCGCCGTTTGACAGATGATCAACGAAAAGAGATGAGTGAAGTGATTAATATGCAACCAGCAAACAAACAACTTAATTCTAGCATTCAAAAATAGTTACTTTGCAAGACGTTAGAAATATGAAGAAATGGGTAAAGCTGAGTGGAATTGTGTCCGAGATGTATGCATTGTGTATGCATTTGTGAGAAATGAAACTGGTGAAATTATTCAAAATGTTCTACAAGCTTTTTGTGACATGATGGGAGATACATAAAAAACAATGGCAGTAATGCTAGATAAGGACAAAAATGAAATTCAAGCAGTATAAGTGGGTCTGTATTAATGTCGGTATCGCAAAATAAGATGACCATCGGGTGCAAATAACGTTCAGTGTTATTAACACGGTCGGGTGCAAATACCCACGTCCATATTAATTAGGCTAGCCTAGGCTAAGTGTAGCCTACATTTTTACAACATTATTCCAGGTATTTGCCATCTGTGATCTACACGCACATAATAATTATGTTTTTTTACCTAGGCTAGGTCATAAAATTAGCATAGGCTGTAGCCTAGGCTACATAGGTTACAATATTAATGTTCATGCTATTATTAGACAATTTTATTCAGATTAGGAAGGGTTGGCCTAGGCAGCTAGGTTACATGGTCGTAACATGGAAGTGAAGGGGTGTTGGGCCTAGCTGAAGTAGCCTAGGGTAGTCTAGGCCTAGTTTGTATCCTTCCAAGTCTCACAGATCATTCCTAGGCCTAAGCTGTATAAAATCGGTCAAAAATAGTCAAAATTAAGTATCGACATAGTACATGCGCCATATTCTACAAGGATTAAACTTAAATGAGCGGCTCAGGGGGGCCCCGACGCTTTTCTAACTGTAGGCCTATGCTCTTAGCTATACGTTTTCATTGACGTTTTGTTGATCTACGTAAACCTAAGACACTAGCACATGAAAAAGAGTTACAAAAGGTCACCAAACATTCAAAACACTGCCGGGGATATATCAAAATAAAGAAAACTAATAAGAATAACCTGCCTGTGCATTATGAAGTTCAGGCAGGCGGCAGTTTGGCCATCAGCTGATCGTCAGCTAGCGCCACAAAAACAATAGCGGCAGTTATCTTCATCATAAACGACCCGCCAACTTTGAAATTTCACTAGCTGAAATAATGTCTGACCATCACGGTGACCCACTGATAAATTACTTTGAGGGCCCACTGGGAATTTTCCTGGCTTCCAGGCGGGCCAGTCCGCCCCTTTAGGTGCGAATACTGCTCTTCTCCAAGCATGCTCTCATAATATAGCCTATGTCTTTTCCTACTGTAGAGAAAGCTAGGGATATAATGAAGTCAGTATAAAATACAAGAGGTTATGTCATATGTAGGGAGAATATAGGTTAAACTTGGAAAGAAATGTATTATGCATGAAATACTCTTGGTCAGTCTCATTGTTAAGATTATCGTATACACTACATCTGCACAACGTTGCATAATTGGCATTTTTTACGTTAAATTTTACGTCTTCACTACGTCTCCACAACATTAACATTTTATGATAAGTAGTATTTCTTTCAACATTTGATATTTACGTCATATTTACGTACGAATGACTTCATAATACAACGTTGAAATAATCTTAGCATTTACGTAAATGCTTACGTCATACTTACGTGCGAATAACTTCAGAATACAGCGTTGAAATAATGTTGGCATTTACGTGAAATGTTTACGTCATATTTACGTGCGAATAACTTCATAATACAACGTTGAAATAATGTTAGTATTTACGTTAAATTTTACGTTCTTATCACGTATTAACGTCAAAACAAGACATGACCAAAATACAACGTTGCGTTTACGTAGTGTGTTTGCTGGGCTACCGGTACTTCTATTGACGTCGCAAATGTAGCAGCTGTGACATTAAAATGTACTGGGCACGGCTGTCTGTATGTTAGTAAGTGATGGCCAGCTCCATACCTCAGTGACAAGTGGCCTACGTAGGATCAGTAGACCAGTCAGTCCACGCGGCTGACTTATTAATCTCCATAATATAGCCTTTTATCTTCAAACCTTACTTAAATATCCCATATAATTACTGATAATGTATATGCCAGATAATTATACAATAAGTAATGTGTATTGATTTGCATTATTAACTTCGAAAATTACTGGTACTATAAAATGTACAGCATTATAAAAAAACATTATCTTATGCCATTAATATTTAATTGAGAACAATATATATTAATAAGTAATTTTACAACATTCAACCATATATTAGCTCCCCCACTTCCCACAAAGACACATGTAGAAGACAATATGGTGACAAATCTTGCATTTGTATTTTTAAACAATGTTCTCCCTTCTCAGCGTCTGATACCGAACGAATATTGTGAGATGAATGTTTTGGTACAGAGAGTATACGAATTAGCCTTCCTATTTCTATTCCTAGTGACCCACAACAATGACCTTTAATCCTACCTCGCGATTATAACATACCTTGTATTGACACTGATGTTTAATCTCTCTCTCTCTCATATATATATATATTGAGAATATATCACAAATACATGTGAGCCACTAAATGTTTCTAGTCTCTCAGTGGGGATCGAACCATCGACCATCAGAACGATAGCCGACGCTTAATCAATTACACCACGGCAGTCATTACACCACGGCAGTCTTACTGCCGTGGTGTAATTGATTAAGCGTCGGCTATCGTTCTGATGGTCGATGGTTCGATCCCCACTGAGAGACTAGAAACATATATATATATATATATATATATATATATATATATAAAATATATAGTTATAGATATATATATATATATATATATATACATATCCAATTCGATTCCGATCATATCGGTACATTTTAGTTATTTAGCCAATGTTAAGAGTCAGTAAAGTGAGCATTATTATTTAGTACAATAATCGATAACATATAGAAACTTCCATACTGCCCATTATAGGTCTTATACTATAACTAACCTTGATTATTGTATTTTGTGAGTTATTTAGTTATCTACACTTTTGCTGATCACCAGTTTTGCGTTATACTTAACATACTATAATAACTAATCTATTATATCTTAGATACATGCAGCCTATTTTGAAGTGTTCAGTTCACTATAGTAAATCAAGGAACAAAGTTTTACCCTGAGAGTAATATGGAGATAAGGAAATAATGCAATAAACATTATGTTGATAGGATTCCCGAGATTTACGCTTGTAATTTTTTAATAATTCCTTCCCTTCACAGCGCAATTAGTGGATGAAATAATTTGAAAAATGACGTTACCGTAAGAAATAGGAATGCTAATCCGCACACTATCTGTAAATAAAGGAGCTAGAATCCAAGTAGCGGAGGCCCTTACAACCATCATAAAGCAGGCCCTACAGCTCAAGACACCCCTCGCATGGGCACGGCTCCTTGGTTTCTCTTATGGGGCCCTCCGAAAATCACCCAGAACCAACATACAAGACCATCTCCAGATTTCACTAGCCACCAGAGTGAAACGTCAAGTAGCACAGTATATGGAGGCAAACAGGCTAGTGGACCCCCCCCCCCCCCCCCGAAAAGCAACCAAATAGGGCACAGAAGCAACAGGACAAGGAAGAGGAAGAGGCTGAACAGCTACATAAGAGGGTCGCAGCCAAGCTGGCGGATAGTGATATCAAAGGGGCCGTCAGACTGTTGTCCTCTTCAGAAGGTTTTGCTGGGCATGGCACCGAAGTTGTTGAACCCCTACGAGGAAAGCACCCACCTGCACCTTGGGACCTAAGCCTCCCCCCAGCCCCAAATGACCAGATACCCCAACCTTTAGTTGTCACGAAGGAGCAGGTGGTTGCCGCAGTGACTTCATTCCCAGCAGGCTCAGCCGCGGGCCCAGATGGTATCCGACCCGACCACCTCAAAAGCCTCTTGGGTCAGGGATTAGGAGCAGCTGGGGAGGCACTCTTGGAAACCCTCACCAAATTTATCAATATGGTTTTGAGAGGGGAAGTACCCGACTGTGCCACACCCCTATTTTGGGGGGCATCACTCTGTGCATTGGCAAAATAAGATGGCGGTGTACGCCCAATAGCAGTAGGGAACACCTTCCGCCACCTTGCCACAAAGGTGGGTTTGAAACCACTTTCGAATGGCCTAGGTCAACACTTAAGACCAGTTCAACTAGGTTTTGGAACTCCAGGGGTGTGTGAAGCTACTGTACACGCAACCCGCAATTACCTCAGCCAAGCCCGAGAAAAACGAGTGCTTCTAAAGATTGACATGCGGAACGCATTCAACCGCATTCGCAGGGATGTCTTCCTCCGTGCAGCTTGAGAGCACATCCCCACTCTGTACCCCCTCCTTTGGCAGGCTTATTCCAAACCTTCAATCGTGATTTTCGGCGAGACGGTAATCTCATCAGCGACCGGGTTACAGCAGGGAGATCCAGGTGGTCCTACTCTTTTCTCAATAGGGGTGGATGCAGCAGCTAACAAAGTATGGTCAGAATTGAATGTATGGTACCTGGACGATGCAACCTTGGGTGGGTCTGTAGAGAATGTCCTAACCGATCTAAACAACATCATAACTGACCTCGGCCAGGCTGGGCTAGTGATAAATGACACCAAATGTGAACTTGTCCTCCTCAACCACACAACTGAAGAAAGAGAACACACTTAGACCCAATTTCAAGGCGCATTGCTAGATGTAAAGATCCTTCAGGACCAGCAAACCCTATTAGGTTCCCACTAACTCTGGCAGCAATCCCACCAGCAATTCAAGGTAAAAAGAAGGAGCTTCAACGTCTTGTAAGTCGCCTGATACACATCGATGCCCACTCAGCTCTGGCCCTTCTCAAGAATTGTTTCTCCATCCCAAAACTCCAATACCTTTTGTGCACATCGATGACTTAGACAAATAATGGTGGCCTCCAAGAATTAGACAATATAATCCGAGAAGCAGTGACCAGCATCACCAACGTGGAATTTCAAGATCAGACCTGGACACAAGCCACTCTTCCTGTCCGCCTCGGGGGCTTGGGCATACGGAGAGCCTCGGATATTGCCTCCCCTGCCTTTATGTCTTCCCTTATCGCGACCAACGACCTTGTATCTCATCCTTTCTTCTCAACCCGGAATGACACTTAATAGGGACGTAGCAGAAATGATTAACACCTGGAAGGAAAGTACAGGAGCAGAGGAGGAGCCTCAGGGTACCTCCAGGAGCAAGCAGAAAGCGTGGGATACCATCTCGGCGAAGAAAACTCAAGAAAATCTCCTAACCAATGCAGACCAGGTTGCAAAAGTACGCCTCCAAGCAGCCGCCCGTTTGGAGAGTGGCTTGTGGTTACATGCCATCCTCATCCCACCTCTTGGAACTCACTTGGATGCTGAAGCACTCCGGGTTGACATCGCGCTCAGAGTGGGTGCGGCAGTTTGTCACCCACACACTTGCAAGTGTGGTGGGGGGATGGGTGCTCAAGGTCACCATGCCTTGTCATGTAATCACAGCGCAGGCCACCTGCCAAGACACTCTGCACTAAATGATGTCAAAAAACGGGCCCTGCAGAGTACTAACCGTGCATCAATCCTTGAACCACATGGACTTCTCAGAGAAGACGGCAAATAGCCAGATGGGATGACCACTTTCCCTTACAAGAATGGCCGGTGCCTCGTGTGGGATGCCACATGTGTTGACACTTTCTCCATAACCAACACGCCAGAAACGCCAATGAAGCAGGTGAAGCCGCCCGGATAGCAGAAATTAGAAAGCGAGAAAAATATCAAGCCATCGCCAGAAGTCATCAGTTCGAGCCTCTGGCATTCGAACTTCAGGAGTCTTCGGCCCTACTACCCTTAATATGGTGAATGAAATAGGCCGTAAAATCAGAGAAGTTTCAGGAGAACCCCGGGAAACCCTCTGGCTCAAGCAAAGACTATGGATGGCTATCCTCCGGGGCAATGCCACCAGCGTCATGAGCTCAGTACGACTGGGCCATGCCACTGTGTGAGGCCCGGGCAGGAGTGGTGTATCTGTAGTCTTTCCACGGTAGGGTATAAAAATAAACTATATTTGTATTCAACATGTTTGATGCACATAAATAAAAGGGGATACGTCGGATGGTTGAAAGTCACAGCTGCTCGCGCGTTTGGGGCTAGCAACACATATTATGAAAAACATGTATCCTCATACAATTCACTGTCTCTCACTTCACTCACTCACCCCCACAATTTACCGGAGGATAACAGGTTTTTCACAATACGTAGACGGAGGTCTTTTAAAAAAAAAATCTGTAAATAGCACTCATCCCCAAAAGCATTCGTTCGGTAACATGCGCTACGAAGAGGACTTGTTTAAGAATACAAGCGAAAGATTTCTCACCATAATGCCTTATAAATGTGTCTCGCAAGACCCCACCACAGATCCTCAGTGCCGCGGCAAACGTGCCGGAGAGCGGACGGGGTCCTGCCGTGCTCCTGATCACTCGCACTTGTCTCCAGAGGCATTAATGGTCTTTAAATTCCAGGATAGTTCCAGGACGTACCTGTACGGCAACCGCAGTGAAAGGGTTAAACACCTCTGCCTGGCAATGAGCTATAAATGAATCCAAATCAAGTGGGGTAGATTTCATGTTTGTTTTTAAATTCTCAAGAAGTGAGACATACATACATACATACATACATACATATACATACAAATATACATACTAATAAATACATATACATAAACCCATACATCCCACAAATACATAAACGCACACACACATAATGCACAAATAAATACATTGACGTGCATACACACATGCATACAGTAATATTATAACGAGGGAATGTTGAGTGATAAAAAGAACAGTAAACGAACACAGATAAAGAAAACAAGGTATCACATTTCATTAGAGCTAAGGTTACAACGTGACACAATCGACTGAAGATCACTTTACACACACTTTCGCTCAAGTAAGAAACAACACTAATTAAGTAACAGTAAACAACTACCTATGATTCTGACTTATCAAAAAGAAAACATATATATATATACAGTATATATATACAGTATATATATATATATATATATATATATATATATATATATATATATATATATATATATATATATATATACCGTATATATATATATATATACTGTATATATATACAGTATATACCGGTACATAATTATACTGTATATACACACATATATATATATATATATATATATATACTGTATATTAAAAAGCAATCAATGGAAAACGATTGGTGAATAATTGAAAATTAAGAAAATTGACAAATTAACTTATTATATACAAATTATAAACATCCATTGCAAAATAATTCATCTTACGGTGATTCTGTGACAGGCACATTTCCCATGGTAGCAAGCGGAATATCTGCCATAGTGATGTGGTCAGAACAATGTTCAACATCAAGTGGTCACTTAATTCTATTTAACACTGGTCAACTGAGTATGTCAGAAATGATGGCAAAATTACACTTGGCATCCTTAGTTTCAAAGTTCAGTTTTTTGTTTTCAAAGCTCTCCCCTGGCTAAATGATGTGAGATATATTGTAACATTGAACTGCCAGTTGATACTATGTGTTATGCCACGTTTTCAAGAAACGTGTGATAGTCTGATTGCGATTTCCAACTTAGGGATCAGCGTTTATCGTCAACTTAGGTACTCTCCATTGGATGAGGACTGGCCTTAATTCTCTTAATCAACACACAAGCAATAAGCAATGGACACAAAACACATATGGATAGGGTACACAAGTTGTATTACTTAACCACTAGGGTACAATCTCAATAAGTCTCTGGAGAAATAAAGATGATAATCATATATAAATAAGGATAATGTTACAAATGAACATATAAATAATAACACACAGAGATAAAGAGTCTCAAATCACAAGAATTAAAGTCCTGAAGTAAATATGCAAAGCACTCATATATGGCTCGAGCGTAAGTAAATAACAGTTACTGCGACTTGAACAAGTTTATAAACTGTAATAACTCAATGAGTGACAAGGATGAAAATAAGATTCACCAAGGTAAAATAATTATATTTGTCAACTATACGTTACTGAGAAAAATTTAGCTCTGCGACGAAACTTTCACTATTGGATTTGTACCCAAAATTATATGGAACGCATAAACTTAGATCTGCACGAAGTGTTCGAGATTTACGTGTAAGTGTATGTCTTTATATCTGGAAAGGATATATATATATATATATATATATATATATATATATATATATATATATATATATATATATATATATATATATATCTCCTATACAAGGAATCCAGGAACCTGAATTCAAGAAGTATGTATACATTTTCCACAAGATAGGATGTGTTTTGGTCTCCCTCAAATGGAGCAATGGATAATAAATAAAGAAGGAAAGATAGGAAAATTCTTCTGTCTGACATTAATTTAGAAATGAACCTTGGCATACCCAAGTCTAGACCCTTACTGTAATCATTGTTACCATTACGAACTAGGAAAAGCACTTACAAGATTTCGTAGAGAGTTGAAACACTGGTAGAACGAGTTTGAGCGGAGACTGGATTTGGGTCACGGGCTGTCGTGCCTTTGATTACAGGGGCACTGAGATAATCACACTTCCGAGCAAGGTTCAGGGCCAAACAAATCCAAGATGCGTTCTGCTCGGCTCTTTCGCGAACTCGTCTCGGTACAACTCATGATACCACTATCCACGCCGAATCTGGGGGATGAAACTAAAGGATCCCCTGCACTCGATAAACATAAAGTTTTCCCGGGCGTAGGTGGACAGTTAGAATTATGACTGTCCTGAATCTCGATAGAGTACTGTAGTACAAATCCAGGCTTAGAGGGCTTGGACAGACTTGCACTAATAGTACTAAGTACTTGGTCTAGGTTGAACTTATCATTGAATGACAAGGATGCTAGTGATTCAATCTCTGTGCCATTTTAGTGTATGTAGTCACAGATTGATGTATAATCACAGGGCCTGTCTTGCCTTTAATTGAGTGACTCGATCTTGGTCTCACTTAAGTTGGAGTAGACCCCGATTGAGTTATTCTATATCCCATTTTAGTGTATGTAGTCACAGAATAAGGAATGTACTTCCTCACGACAATCAATTTCATTAATTCTTCTTTCTAACGGAGGAGTACCGAGTTCAGAACCAAAAAGATGGTTTAAGCCCGCAGGCTGAATGTTTGACTCTAGTTTGGTCAGTGTGGATAGTGTTTCTTTAGTCTGCGTTGTCCTGGATAGGTGATTCCAGGGCAACAAGGGCACGCTAGATACTTCGGCTTTGTTTTCAATCAGGAACCCAGGAGAACTGGTGGTAACTTGTATATTAGGTGCACTTATCAGTGTTGCATTCAGAGATATTGATTTTACACTTGACTTGGTGGAACTGGGGTAGATTTTAATATTAGAACTTAGGGGTGATTTCTCCATGTTTGGCCTGTTGATTTTACTTGGCTGTTTTGATACATGAGTGATTGGAATTGGTCGTAAGTAGTTTTCTGTGGTGTACTGGTTTGGATCACTATTGGTGTTAACATTATATGATGCAGGATGCTGTGGTTGTTGCTGGCTTTCCTTGCGAAGTGGGTGGCTCAATGTATTGGGCAACTCCACGTGTTCGCTATTCTTTCACACTTTTGGTCAAGTTGCAGGGTGCAGAGCAAATGCTGGTTGATTGCTACTGGTGCACTGGTTGGAGGCGGTTGTGTGGTGATTAGCTGGTTGTTCGGGCATTTGTGGTTGTTGTGGTAACTCTGTTTGAAATGGCGTGGGGGGACTATCTCTCGGAAGTTTGAAATAGCTCCCCCTCGTAGATACATTTTCTTTGGTGCGATTCATGTGCTTGCTATTCTTTCGCACATTTGGTCGTGTTGCAGGTTGCAGAGCGAATGCTGGGTGGTTGCTACTGATGCACTGGTTGGAGGCGGTTGTGTGGTGATGAGCTGGTTGTTTGGGCATTCGTGGTTGTTGTGGGAACTCCGTTTGAAGTGGCGTGTGGGGAGATCTCTCGGAAGTTTGAAATAGATCTCCCTCGTAGATACATTTTCTTTGATGCGGTGTGTTGCCTCGGTCCCCGTACTGAATTACGGCTGAACAGGATTGCAGGTGCTTATGCTAGCAATCCTAGCTGGCTGTTCCTCTTGCTTTCTAGATGCCGGAATTAGTTGGGGAAATCTCTGCTGTACATTTTCCTCTCCTCGCATCTTACTATGTATGAACCTATTATGTATCTATAAAACAGCAGGATATTTTGAATTTATTAAAAGACTGTTCTTCGTTTTTTCATTTCATGTATTTGTTATTGACCAAACACAATCGAAAATGGAAAATTTAGGGAAATTTGGGGAATTTATCGGGGAATTAGTCCAAATACATCGGCAACACTAGTTTCTGTCCAAGAGTGAGAAGGTGAGGTTGATTGCACTTCTCTCGAGAGTCGTTTCAAAGCTTACTGCTTCATTTTGAAAGCTCTCCCCTGGCTAAATGATGTGATGCCAATTTCATACTATGTATAATTATGAGCTATTGTAATATTGAACTATCTCACTTGATACTATGTATGAAACTATATATTACTTTTCGACTTATAACTTTACCACTAGCTAGCCTATTACTTATTTTCTTAAAAATAAACAATGATTATACCATATTTAAATTATGCCGTTCAAATATACGACTAAATCCATCCTGAGAGCAGGGAAAAGCATCGGTCATCAGCCCAAAAATCGATCGATTTGTGCGCTCACGGTCAATCCGTCTAGGGTACAGAGCTATCGATCAATCTCACAGATCTATCTTCAGCGCAAAACATATATACCTATAGTACATACATGCACAATGAATGCATATCAATTACAAACTGTATACATAAATATATATATGCACACATACATATATATATACATATATATACATATGCTGAAAATATAATAAAAACTCTTTCGTTTTTCCGATCACATATTACTCAGAAAGTTTAGTCAAGGTTTTCATTATTTTACTGTTTCTTTCTTCTCTATCTGCCTGAAGTTGTCTCATATTATGTCGCGCCCAGCACCGCCCCCAGCAATGCTAGTTCCTCCTTCCATACTTAGCTCTTGATCTCTGCCCCCCCCCCCCCCCACTAAAAATAAAAGTAAAATCAAACTCTCACTTTTCTGTCTGTCGCCTTAAGCGCTGCGTTCTATATATAACAGCGAGTTGATGTTATATAATGAAGTGTTGAATCTTTAATGAATGTTTTCAGCAAGTTAGGGTGTGTATTGTGTCTTGTGCACATTCTGGATGCGGTGTCCCTTTTGGATACCCCAGTCTGCACCATCCAGCAAATAAACTTAGGTTCTAGACTGTGTTTAGTGTGTTTGTTCTATTTACAGCTAGATTTTGTTGTCTAGAGGCACATGTATGTTAGTTATTTCAGACATTTTTGGGTTGCAGATGTTCGCCGTAGGTTCATGTGTGTATGTTCTACATTGGCTTAGAGTTTCGTGCTAACTGTCTCACTTAGTGAGGGGTTTTGCGTTTCTCATGTCTTCGGCCCTGAGCTTCATCGGTGTTGATGTCTGATACCCCTGAGGTCCTTGTTGTGCTGCTGGTCTTCTGGCTTCTTCAGGTACGTAATATTACTAATCCTACGACGTCACCATGCCCAGTGTTAGCCTATTTTCCTTCTCATTAGGGGTTTGCGGTCATAAGTTATATTTTATATTATCCTCTGTTTTACTCTAAGTAGGTAGCTGAGCACTGATCAGTACTGATGAGGTAGCTGATAACTGTCTATCCAATAAACCCGAGTGTAGAGTTTTCCGATATCGGACAGTCGGGTTGAAGAGCAGCCGTAATGCACGCCCTATAAACCCGACCATAGACTTTGTCACATAATGGGTACTGACATCGGAAGAAGTTGTCAGACAATTATCTGTCGGAACTCAGTGACTTTACAATAATGATGTTCCTAACATCTATACTATCAAGATTCTGTTGATCGTCCGTTCAATGACAATTGTCACAGCTAGTCATGATGTGAAAAAAACCCAGAATCTATGATATAGTGTAGGCTTACCCACGTTACAGTTCTTAAACGTTAATATAAAACTAAGTCAATATTTGTTTTAAGTAGTGGGTGGGTTTCGTAATGGAGTTACAGGTTGTTTCTCCTTTGCAGTACTTTCCTCTGTTGTTTGAATTGGTCATGCATGCATAGCAGGGAGCTTCTCACTTCCTTTATGTAATATTGATTCTTGGCCTTTTTCTTATATTACAGGAAACAGCCCAAGGAGGAAAACTGTCCCAGAGAGCTATGAAAGGATGCCAAGTTGCTGGGCGCCTGCATAGCAAGTCCCGGCTCCTTCATTCGATGTTCAGCACGGTGACGGCTTTAATATTGATGTGCACAATGGGCCAATGCTCCCATCTCCCACTATGTGCACGCTCGACCTGTGTCTGATGTTCCAACTGTGTCTGATTGGCAAAGGGCTGGTGGTTCCCGTCGAAATGCAAAGAATGTAAAGTCGATCGCCATGAAATCTTCCAACCAGTATAACAATATAGCCACAGCTGTGAATTGCTACTGGATATTTGGTCTGCTGTCAGAACCCATATTGTTGAAGTCGCACACAAGGCGCCAGTATTACATGACCCTGAGCTGCTCACGGTTCTTAACCACACCTATCAGTCAAAACATGCTCAGTATCACCATCGAATAATCTGACCCCTAGGAGTGAGAAGCAGAAGAGAGTCACATCACCCGTACCCACTTCTCCATCTGAGAAAATCTTGAAGTCCTCCAAATCATCGGGTGGGTAAAAAACGAAGTCAAATTCTACCTCAACTCACAAACGAAAGTCGCCTTCCAATCAATAGAGACGCAGGAGTTGAACTGAAGTCCAAGAAGTCATGTTCGTAGAACTCTGATCGTTCACCACCTCAACCTTCTAGACCTAAATTAGGTTTTATCACAGGCCAATTATACATCTTCCCCAATGGTGTTACCGGAATCATATCCAAAACACAAGCCTCTTTCGCCTTATGTACTCATTCGACCTATTGACTCTCCATGGCTCCTTATGTCTCCATCGTGCAGGTCCAGGGTAGTATCTAATGATGTTGAAGGGATTCGACCACTTGCAACTCCAGCTGATTTGTTTCATAGGCGAGTTTCTCTCCTTTTCAGCCGTTCAATCTGTCGAGAATAATCGCGATTTCAACTGGGGGTTGAGAAAATGTTTACAGCCAACAAGTGAGCGACAGTCAAGGTGACCCTGGGACAACCAGATCTCAAGACTCCGGTGTCGATGTTTCTCTTCTACCGACCGAGGGTCACTTCATCGCCAACCCATCATGTCGTCAAAGGACACCTACTACAGACAGCCAAAGAACTCTGACACCATCACAAAGTACTAACTCTAGTGCCCATGACCATGAAGGAATGAGTGCATTATGGAATAATACCCATGTGTTAGAGCAGGTTATTTTTAATATATTTATGTAATCAGTATTACCAAACTTTTTCTACACCCAGGTATCCAGCGCCATTATCAACACGACCTATTCCTGTTAAATCTCATTCCCCAGAAATTCAGGTTCCCCAGAGTTCCCAATCATCTGTCTCAGTTGCTCGTCCGACAATTTTCATTCCCGGCATTCAATTTTTCTCTACTATCTCGCCTCCCCCTCTTGTTGAAGCTCTGACTAGACCTAAAGATCAAATGCCTTCCCTGTATGGGATGGAGTCTTGCTGGCAACAAATAATAGCCCGTCAACAGAATGATGTTAGCTGGGGACGACCCGATCCCCAATTCCTGGGTGGTTGAGTTGAGTGAAAGTAGAAAATGACAGGCTAAGAATGAACACGGTGAAATCATGGACATAGACGTTAAAGTAGATAAGCCCTCCGCCAATCACTGCGCTCCCTTTTACTTGCTTGCACAGCCAGCTGATTTTGACAGCACACGGCTGCAATGTGCCACGCCCTGCCCACCAGCCAATCAACGGCCTCCATTATCGGAGCGCAAAGCTGGACTTCTCACTCCACCTCTTCCCGAAGAGTTCCTTCTGATTATCCATGAAGTTGTTGTTTTTTTGTTGCTGTTCCCCAAGCTGCCTGGCCGAATAGCCCCAAGGCCCCGAGCAAGGCCAAGGCTATAACCGAGCGCCCCCACAAAACCCTCCCTGCCGACCACAATAAAGCCTGGGTGACCGAAGCCACTCCATGGCGGGGAGTTGAGGAGGGTGCGGCAACGCCCGGGAAACCAAATCCCCACCCAGGGCCCTGTGCCCCTCAGCAATTAGGAAGAGAGAGTTGAGGGGCATTGGAAAAATGTGACGCTTTGGCTTCCAGTGTTGGTAGATTGGTAGGTCAATCCACGGAAGAGACGCCGTCACTTGAGATCTAGAAAATATATAAGTAAAAGGAACAGTCAGAGTAAGCTATGGGTAAGGCAGAGATTGCTCAGTTCTCACTCTGATAGACCAGCCCATCACCAATCCACTAAGTAATACCTCGGTGCCAGTCCTGTACTCCCGTAAGCCGCCAACAGAGGTTTATAATCAGCTTCCTGGGACTTATTTTGAAGAGAAGAAAGAGGAGATGAAGCAAGCAAGAATCCAGAGCGAGTGTGTCTCGGCACGTGCCAGTCAGCCAATCACAGCGCGGGAGAGCGGGAGGCATGACTATAAAGGCTGCCGCGCGCGGGCTCCAGGGGTCACTCACCCCTCAGGGCCCACTGGGTTACCACACTGCAACCTACTTGCTCTCTCTCGCCGGGGCACAAAGGAGAACCAGGAACCCACCTTTCCAGTTACTCTGCCCTCACCTAAAGTCACAACACAGACTACCCCTGACCTCTCCTCACTTTCGCCCTCGTCACGTCGCTAGTCTGCACACATACAGTCAAGCGCTTCAAGAGGGACGACAGAAGGTGGACGGAATTGAGGACTTCCGGAAGAGCTACTGACCAGCTCTGAGGTGGTAAAGCACAGTTCCAGACACACACACACCTGATCCAGCATACCAGAAGAAAGAGAGATGTAGTTGACTAACCTGGTGGTTTCTATCAAAATTGATGTGTCCTTCTAGGACAAGGAAAACAAAATTAGACTCACCTGAATACATAAAGATGATGATGTGTTATTAATTAGTTATCTTTGTTAGCAACGGCGCCATGCCGAAAGAGTTATTACATAGGATCTGATAGGAGAGATTAAAGATTAAAAGAGAAAAAGTAAAGAGGGGAGGGAAAGAATACTTTTGTTAATAAATGAGGCAACCAGTAAATTAAAGAGGGAAACAGTTGTTTAGTTGCCTAATAGATTAGCTATAGCTAGGGAAGGACACTAGTCCATATGAATCATTCTTTAAGTTGTGCAAAAAGGAAACTGTAAAGAAGGACACTAGTCCAATGTGAGTTACGTTATTATTAAGTCTAAAAGAGCTATTCCGTGTATGCGTTTGAGGCATGGTTCATCTTTTGTTAGAACGATTATTGATTAAGGTGCATGGTAACATAGCTTGTTTGTAATAGGGTTACTTGAGGGTAATTCGGAAGGTGTCATTGAGATAAAGATTGTAAACCCATATGGTGAAGTAACTGGGGGACGGAACCCATATGGTGAAGTAACTGGGGGACGGAACCCAATAGTGTCATTGAGATAAATAATGTAAACCTATATTGTGAAGTAACTGGGTGACGGAACCCAATAGTGTTATTGAGATAAATAATGTAAACCTATATTGTGAAGTAACTGGGTGACGGAACCCAATAGTGTTATTGAGATAAATAATGTAAACCTATATTGTGAAGTAACTGGGTGGCGGAACCCATATTATATGTGAGAGAGACCTTGTAATCTCATTCGGTAATTTGTACAATTATATGTCATTGTGGAGGTAACGACAGTCGTGTCAAAGGAATAAATAGATTCTATGTATTGAGGAGATAGATTATATGAGTTATAGCCTTGGTATTGAGAAAGGATACAGAAGGCTCAGTACATGTGGGAAAACCTAAAGAGTAGAGGAAAGGATATAACTTTTGTTTTAGTTAGGCAAAGAGCAAATGGTTCATTAGGCCCTGGTCTCAATAAAAGACACAGCAGGGTTTTGACTTAATTATTTAGGATTAATCACTAATAACGGGTCGTAGGATCGAAGCCGACTTGAGTCAATACCTGAATAGCGGGGATTCAGTTAGGGAGTAACGGGAACTTTAGGGGTCCAAAGTACAACCTACCATGAATCAACGTAATATTCAAGTTGCGTCTTGAACTCATCTCGGCCCGAGCCAAGAACCTATTATTAGAGTAGTTAGGAAGTCTGTTAAATAAAATATACGAACTTATAAATGACTGTCGAATTATCCCACATAGTAGTAGTAGCATAACAGAATTAAAATTAAATACTACAGACGTGATTGTGAAATCTATTCCAAATTTCAACCAATTGGAGTTTTTTGTTTTCAGTCCAACTCCTGCGTTGAGTGCTACCTCCAATCATAGTGTTCTCTGATAATTCACCTTCAGACTCCTTTAATGATGCAACAATGTTGTTATCCATGAATCCAGATTTACATTGTATGTCCAAAATGGATAAATTAGGAGTTGTCATAGTTGCAACAAAAGGTGACGGCTATGGCCCGTGGTCAGACTGGGAGTCGGAGGCAGAGATTTTCGCTAAGACGGTAGTGGGCTCAAAAACCCAACCTTTACAGTACCTTCAGAAGAACAAGTTCTTTTCCACTCCTGTAGCCTAGTCTGATGGATAGTTTGTTCTGTGTCCCCACTACAGCCATGATAGAGAAGGATAGTCACCTGAGACAACACCTATCGCTTGTTGTCCCAGTTTCTCTTTACAAGATGACTGATGGCGACTTAGCAAACGGTTATAGGCCTGATGCCATCAGGTCATAACAAGACAGCATCGTGTCTAATAAGAAGGTTGTCCATGGCCAAATCCTTTTCTAGTATCGGAGATGTGTGGTTGGCCATTTTTGACGGCATAAGAACATGTCAAGATTTGAGAGTGTATCTGTGCAAACACTTACCTTTAGATAAAGACTAGAGTGTCACAATCTCTGATCTGTAATTATAATCTCATGTCTGGGCAAGCGTGGTCTCTTACATTTCGAATCCCATTACGCCATCAGACACTACATTAGGACCAAACGGCTGGGAAAGTATAGATAGCAGAGAAGAGTTGTTGTAGATGGAGGAAGCTGTTGGAATGGCTTTGTGGTGTGTGTTTCTTATTCTGTATACGTCGTCGAGGTGTCCTGACTGGGTGTGAGTATGTGAGGCACGCTAGGACGTACTACCACACCCACTTTTTAATAACAAAAATGTATTTCTATATTCCAAGTATACCTCTCGGGCATAGGCTGAGAGCCTGTACGTTCAACCGTTCTACATTGAACGGTGAAGCCTGTGAGGTCTCGTTCCAGTCTAGTGGGTGAGGCATGTAAAGCACTTCTAGCTGCAACCAGCCACTGCCATCTTGCCTTCGCAGGATGCATGGGGCTCGAAGCAGCCCAATCTCTAAAGCTGCCTTGCTCCAGTGCTTCACTGTCTCACCTCTTAGACTCGGACCCTCACTCTCAGAATGCCACCTATTGAGCAATAAACTCACTAGGCATTGCCCTCCTATAGCATATTTTGAATATGGGAATATTCATACAGTGCTATTTAATCAGGGAATAATGAGGGTATTCATTTGACATTTTGGTGGGCTTTGTGGTAATGCACTGATACTAGGTACAGCACAAATTCCATCTCAATAATATCTTCCCATTGATATATCGGGATTCGAACCCGGGTCCATTGGATTACCAGTCCAGTTGCAAGACCACTCCACCACACCATAGTCTGCCTTGGCTGGGATCGAACCCATGTCAATCAGATTCACACATGAGCGTGGTCTCCACTCGACTGCCGCGGCTCTGAAGTTAATTCCCTCCTTTATAGGGTTGATTTTACTGCTTTTATACAGAATCTTAAACAACCTTCTGCCAAGAAGCTGACATTTCGTAAACTCAACGAAAAACAAGGTCAGTCCAAAGAGTTTGTAGGTGAGAATGATCCTTAAGCATTCGGGTTTAATGCTCGGGGCCGAAGACGAGGTCAGGGTGGTGGAGGTCGAGGCGGATAGAAATAAAAATTAGGTCATTCCTCCTCTAAGACGGGTGGAAGCTCACAGGGGTCACATTCACCAACTCCCTCTCAACAACGTACCACAGACACTGACAACCACAAGCACACAAAAAACTAACACTTCCCACTACAGAACTTACGATGTCATCCTCACCACAAGTGGATGCGACCCCTGTGAATCTGTCGGACCGGTTGGCAAAATAAGACATTCATTCAAACACAGGAAATTTTTGGGCGTGTTTCAAGGCATGGCTTAGGAACACAGGGTCAAGAAAAGTAATTCAGAAAGGGCTCGACCTGGCGATAGATCCACATTCCTCCGCCATGTGTACCAATCAAACCTCAAACTGCTTCTTTGGAGGTGGAGTTGTTGATCAAGGAGATGCTCGATAAGCAGGTGCTTCTTCCGGCAAAGCCTGACAAAGGTTTTTACTTCCCGACTTTTCCTTGTGCTATATTGGGACAGTCCAAAAAGTTTGTTGGTCCTAGACCTGTCGGTTCTGAACAAATTCATTTTCAACGAACGGTTCAGAATTCTTACAGTGACTGATGTATGCCTCACTCTCCGACCCATGGTCTGGATGATTACACTTGATCTATCAGAGGCATACTGTCATATCCCGATCAACGAAAGGTTCCAAAAGTATCTGGCTATTCAATACAATGATCATGCTCTTTTATTTCAATGCCTACCCTTCGGGCTAAATCTAGCGCCAAGGGGTTTACAAAGCTGGTCCAACAAGCCCTCCTCCCGTTACTCAAGGACGGGCTAACAATTTTATGGTACCTGGATGATTGGATGATCATAGCAGACTCCTCTCACCATACCAGTGCATCAGAGACGTGGATCAAAAGGATTTTACATGTGTCAACTCTAAGATTTTGTTTGAATCAGTCAAAGTCTCAACTCATTTCGTTTCAACTCAGCGAATGGGTGAGTCTATTGGGGGATTCCCAGCTTCTGACAATCCGACAGAGCCCTGACAACGCTACTTGGTTCTGTTTCAAGCTATTTGTAATCCTACACAGTCATACTGTAACTCGCCAACAGTGGGAGTCGTTGATAGGTATGCTAAATTGTGTTCAATTAACAATACCATTAGGCCGCCTCAAACTCAAACGAAAGATCTTGGAAGGCAACAAAGTATTCCCTCTAACACCTAGGGATCACGTGTGGCCTGTTCCCCAGTTAATCTTAAACCTTCTTGCCTTTTGGGCAGAAAAAGGCATTTCAGACTCGGTTCAAACTAGGACCCCTCCGCCACCGTCCATCTGGGTAGACACAGATTTTTGTTTTTAATTTTATTTATGTGTATGAAGGAGACAAAAGGCAGGTTGCCTGTAACGAGTGTCTCCCTCAAAGCGCCAAAAGAGTGACAGAACCAAATTCAAGGGTTGTTGGAGTCAAAATGCCTGGACACACGAAGTTTGAAGCAGTTTAAGTCATATGATGAAGGAAAGAATGACTGAGGGAGAGAGTTCCAGAGTTCACTTGTTGAGCAGAAGAAAGACCGAGAAAATTTGCCAATACTTGGGTTGGAGAGCTGGACAAAATAGGAGTGAGACTGTGTTGAAAGGCAGGTGCCTCGCACTCGCCACAAGGGAGGGGGTATGCACTGAGAGAGATCTGAAAAACACTGATTGTTGTAATAGTAATAGAAGAATGAAAGAGATGTAACATTGCGGCGTATAGAAAGAAATTGTAGGGAACTAGGAAGAGGAAGTGAGTTGACGAGGCGAAATGATTTGGATTGTACTCGTTCGAGTAGTGTGATATGGGTGGAGCCTCCCACACAACGCGAACAATGCTCAATACAGTGGCACACTGTGCCCCAATACAGAGTAAGAAGCTGTGCGGGGATGAATACCAATGGAGACGGTTGAGCACACCTATTTTTTGGGAAGCTGTGTTAGCAAGCGTGGTAATATGATCTTTCCAAGAAAGGTTGGATGAAAAAGATACACCTAGAATATTGAGAGATTATGAAGGGTTGAGTTGTGTATTTTTTTATTGTTGAAGAATAGTTGATAGTCTTGTGGAAGATTGTGATGGAGAGACAGAGGAAGAAACTGGGTCTTGGAGGTGTTGAAAGTAACAAGATTTTCTCTGCCCAATCAGAAATAATCGATAGATCAGAAGATAGGCATTCTATGGCCTCATCACATTTGTTTTGGAGTGCTTGTATGCTGGGTTGATGTGAAAAATGGTCGTCCACAACTGCAGCTATGGAGCGGTCTGAAAGGAAATTAGAGACAAAGGCACAGACAGAGGGATAGTAACCGAAGGAGGGTAGTTTGGAGATTAGAGATTTGTACCAGGCTCTTTTGAAGGCTTTCGATATGTCTAGCACAATAGAAAAAGTCTCACCAAAGTCCCGAAAGGAGGATGACCAGGAGATAGTAAAATAAGCAAGAATATCACCAGTAGAGCAGCCCTTAAGGAAACCGTAGTTGCGATCTGATAGTAGATTATGGGAAGATAAATGCTTAAGAAATTTTGAGTTAAGAATAGTTAAAAAAACTTTAGAGATGCAAGAAATAAGAGCAATTGGACGATAATTGGAGGGTTTGGAGCGATCACCCTTCTTTGGGACAGGTAATAAGAGCAAACTTCCAGCAAGAAGGAAAGATGTTAGAGGAAATACATAGACGAAGGAGTTTGCCTAGGCAAGGAGTCAGCACAGAAGTACAACAGGAGGAACACCATCCGGTCCGTACGCCATCTTAGTATTAAGCCCAAAGAGGGAAGAAAATATGTCCTTATATAAGATTTTCATCTTAGGTATAAGTAATTGCGAGGGGGGTGGAGAGGGAGGAGTAGCGCCAGAATCATCCTAGGTGGAGTTTTTAGCGAAAGTTTGAGCGAAGAGTTCAGCTCTGTCAGAGGAAGAGGTGACAGTGGTACCGTCAGAGTGGAAAAGAGGAGGGAAAGACGAGTTAGTTAAATTTTTGGAGAGGTTTTTGGCTAGATGCCGAAAAGCTTGTGAAGAGCTAGAGTTGGAAATTTTAGAGAATTAATTTTGTTATTGATAAAAGAGTTTTTGGCGAGTTGGAGGACAGATTTAGCTTGATTCCAGGCAGAGACACATAAAGTACAGGATTCTTGATTTTGAAGGCGATGGTTACTGTTAGAATGCTTCGTCCTTATTGCGGACAGCAGTAGAACAAGCTTGGGGTCAGAAGGCCGTACTGGAAAGACAGGACAGGTGACAGAGAAAAGGTTATGATCGGAGGAGCCTATAACGGAGGGAGAAGAGTTACAGTGCAAGCAGAAAGATTAGTGGTTAGAAATAAGTTGAGAATGTTGGGCCGATCTCCAGGGCGGTCTGGGATACAGGTGGGGTGCTGAACTAATTGCTCTAGGTCATTTAGGATAGAAAAGATGTAGGCTTGTTCACCATGTTGGTCAGTGAAACTAGAAGAGACTCAATGGTGGTGGTGAACATTGAAATCTCCTAAGATGAAGATTTCAGAGAAGGGAGAGATAGATACAGTAGAATGTGTTCCACTTTAGAAGTAAGATAGTCAAAGAATTTTGGATAGTCAGTAGAATTAGGGGAGATGTATACAACACATATATATATATTAGTGAGAGAGTGACAAGATAGCTAAAGCCAGAGAGTTGAGAGTTCAGAAGAGTCAAAGTTGGGAACACAATAGCGTACATATACATAACATCCATCTTTGGCTTTGAATTGAGGATAGATATAGTAGGAGGATACAGAGAAGGGTTTGCTATCTGCAGTGCCGTATTAACTTATGGCAGGGCCCCTAGGCTTCGAGCTTCTTTGGGCCCCTCCCCCCCGCGAATTTCACGCTCTCCTTTCGTACAATTTATTACAATAATATTACAAACGAAGTAATTAATGGAGTAACAAAGAAAATAATACCATCTTATCAGACAACCTTTAATTAGCATGAAGCAAAGCAATACCAAAATACCGGAACTGTACTGTAAAATTAAACATATAGGCTATAGGCCTACATATGAATAAAAAAGGATTCCTATAAATTTATTTCAGTGACCCGCAGGGTGCGTTTGCCGTATCCATAGTGTTAACATTTAACACTAAAAGAAAAAAAAGTTGCATGGGCCCCTGTTTTTGGTGGGCCCCTAGGCCTAGTCAGCCTTATGGATGATACGGCACTGGCTGTCTGTTGCCTTAGACAACTGTATTTCAGTGATAAAAAGTAAGTCAGGTTTGGTAGAGGAAAGATGGTGTTCCACAGAGAGGAAGCTAGATGTAGAAGGCACTCTATGGTGGGGTCACCAATCATCATAAGGTCATCAGGGTCATGGTCAGGGTCAGGGTCAGGGTCAGGGTCAGTGGTCCACATCCAATGACCGACACATAAATGCAAAATAATTCACTGTAACTCTATTTTTTCTTCAAGATCATGGCACCTCTCTTAACTTTGTTCCGAATGGACAATCTGAATGTGTTTTTTTTTTTTTTGCATCCAGAAACAAGGCTCGGCAAGGTCTCGAGTATTACAGTCTTTCACGGAAAATATTTGCTTTGGCTCACCACTATCAAATCCCTCTCCATGCAACGTATCTGCCAGTCATAGCGAACCTGTGGGCAGATGCTCTGTCAAGAGGACAGGGCACCCTAGTGGAATGTAGTATCAAGCAAACCGTTTTTCAAAAAATGATTGCACTGAAACACCAACCACAAATAATGTTTGCATCCGCAGAGACAGCAAAGTTACCTCACTACTTGCATCGTCGGAAGAAAACAATAGCCGGGGTCCGACAAGTTCTTCGAGGATTGGAACAGGTTGAATTCCATCTATCTCTTTTCACCTCCAGATGCATCACTGATGTGCCAAGTAGTTCACAAGCTGCGAACATACCAGGGAATGGTCTCTCTGATAACGCCAGTGAGGCCAGCTCAGGCTTGGTATCCATCGCTGAAAGCATGGAGCAACAACTCGGTGTCGCTCCCGGTTTCGAGTTTCCATTTTGAGCAGATTGGGAACCTAAAGACCTCTCTAACTTTCGCCTTGTGGACATTCAGAATGCCAAGTGGGTAGATGTTTTCGAAGGTAGCGTCACACAAACCGTCACAAATAGTTTTGCTGAATCCACAAAGATACAGTATCAGTCTCACTGGAAGGCATTCACGACTTGGATCACGGACACTTCACAGAATTTCCCTTCCATTGCCCTAGTCTTTAAGTATCTGGACTATCTGTTTTAAGTTAAACACCTTTCGGTCCGTACACTCAAAAACCCACCTGTCTGCAATACAGGTACCATTTTTCGATCAGACAGAGTTATCCATGCCCATCGCAGAAGAAATAGGGTTCATTAAAGCATGCTTTAGGCTTCGACCCCCTACACACCAATTGATGCCGACATGGTCCTTTGGCTTCTTAAATCCCCAACATATACACTTTGTCCATCTACACTTACTCTCTTTTAAAAGGCATTATTTTAGATGGCCTTGGTGACAGGGGATAGGGTGTCGACACCTGCAGCTATGACCTGCAGAGAGCGCTCTGCAATGCTTAGATTTAGCCTCAAGATTGAACCCAGTCAAAATTGCTCCCGACCCACAATTCAAAGTAAAAACTGAACATGCTGATCATGTGTTTTCGGAGTTTTCTGTAACGGCTTTCAAACGACGCAACACTTTCCATGCTTTGTGACCAGTTCAAGCTTTGGGAAATCAGTGAGTCACAGTTTTGGATGCCCCCTTGAGAACGAAACTAAGAAAGCGATAAATGGGAGCGATGATCGTTGAAGTTATCCGAGAGGCTAACTCTGGAGTCCTATATGTCGGGCTCACGATCTACGCAAATGGGGGGCGTCCATCTGCTTATTGCATAATTGCTCCATTGAAGACATCCAAAATACTAATTTGTGGTCTTCCTCCCATACTTTCTCATCTCGTTACTTGTATGTGAACCTGGAGAAGCCATATACGTCTTGTGTGGCACTCCAGCAGCCAGTTAGTTGATTAAGTTATACCAGTTCCCTCATATATTTTTGGAGAAAGGGGGTGGGTGGGAGCGGGGAGGGCTCGGCCACCCCAAGAAGAAAACCCACCCATAGCATACGGCACTAAGGTCTAATGGAACCTTCTGATAAAGAATAATACACCAAAGGCTGACACTCCTATCCAAGAAAAGGACAAAGGTGCAGAAAATAATACCAGTCCACTGCCTATTCTGCAATAGGAGGTTCCCCTGCCAGAATGTGACAAGCTCTAGAAGTGCCGAGCTCGATGACTACTTTGAAGAAATAAGCCGACATTGGAAGGAGGAACTCGCCAAGGCATTAAAGGATTCTAGCAGCCCAGTCATTCCTTTTGTTTGAAAGTTCTTATTGTTCGAGAGTTCCTATCGTTTGAGAGATACCTGTAGCAGGGTCGGACACCTCAGTGCTGACCTTCGCCTTTCCCTAATCTTCCCACAACCTCACCTGTACCCCTTTCTCCTTATTGTTCGAGAGATAGCATTAGCAGGGTTAGACACTTCAGTGCTGACCATCGCATGCCCCTCACCTTCCCACAACCCCACCTGTACCCCCTTCCCCTTAGAGTTGAGATTTTCTGTTGTTCGAGAGTTTCTGCTGTTCAAGAGATACCTGTAACAGGGTAGTACACCTCAGTGCGGACCATCGCATTCCCCTAAACTTCCTAAAACCCCACCAGCTGTACCCCATTCCCCTTACGATTCAAGTATTCCTGTTGTTCAGGAATACCTGCTGTTTGAGAGAATCCTCTAGCAGAGTCATATACCTCGGTCCTGACCATCGCAATCCCTTATCCTCCCACAACCCCTACTTGTAACCAATCCCCTCACTGTTCGAGAGTTCCTGTTTTTCGAGAGTTCTCGGCGTTATAAAGATTCATGTAACAGGGTAGGACAACTCGGTGGTGAGCATTGCATTCCCCTAACCTTCCCACAATCCCACCTGTACCCCCTTCCCCTTACTGATTATCTTTGCAATCCTTAACCTCCCAAAACCCCCATATGTACCCCATCACCCTGAATATTCGAGAACAAACCTGTACCAAGGTTGAACCCACTTCACGTGGACCACCCACCCCAACCCCTTCACCTGCCCAGCTGCTTTGAGCTAGTGATTATGTTAATTTATTGGGTTTGGAAGGTGTGCCTGCACTATTCATGATTGTGTTATACTATGGTTAATTTAGGTTAAGTGGACTGTATATTTTAATTTATATTATTAACGCATATAGAAAATATTTCACCTTGGATGATGAACTCAGTTGGTGATTGAAAGATGGCGGAAGATAGGCTAGTTGAACTCGAGTGGGTTAGTGGAAGAAGGAAGGCTGAAGGAAAGAGGCTAGAATAGGCTAAGATAGGCTAGATAATTACTTTAAGTTTTATGATAGCTAATTAAGATGATGATGTAGTGACTATGAATATGAGATGAAAGTGAAGCGAAAACACCTAATATATGAGACAATGAAGAATAGCTTAGCGTGTAGCTGGGACGGAGGTTGGATGGAGAGTGAGGACGAGAGAAACGTCTTTGTGTCTCTCGTGATTATCCGCGCATGCGCATAGCATATGGAAAATGTATCCCATCCTTATACAATGAGATACATATGAACAATATTAATAAGTAATACACAAATATATATGGGAATTATAATCCTACAATAATTTCCCATATTCAACTATAGAATAATAATTTTATATTCTTCCCAAAATTATGAAACGTTCAACATAAGGTTACGGAAGCGTTCAACTTAAGACTATGGAAAGATACGTATTGCTACATCAACCCAGATTATGTAGCATCGAGCCTGTTCATACTAGATAAGAGTATACTGAGTATGGACATATTACCGCCACCGAAAATATACAAAATTTACATGATTATATTTGCCCGGAGGCAATCTTATCCCGCCAAGCTTGGGAGGATATCTGGGCTGCCTGTCGACGGGGGCGTCCGCTGGACGCGTCAACAGGCTGCGCCGAAGTAGGAGCCAGGGAGGGGACATCTATGGATAACTGGTCCGAGGGGGTGGCCCTGCGATCTAGGTCACCTTCAAGAGGATATAGTTGTATTGTCGGCCGTGTGATTACTCCAGTCCTGGTGCAAACTTTTGCTACCCGAACCTCACCATCACGACCGGGTAACAACTCCTCTATACGACCCAATTTCCAGAATGCGCGCGGGCCCTCTTCATGGATGGTTACCACCGTATACCACGTCACCTACCCTAGGCCAATGACCTGTTAATGGTGCTAGTTTACTTTTTTGTGCCTCTCTTAAAGTCACCAGATATTCTGTCGACCAGCGATGCCAAATATCTCGCGATAGTTTACGAATATATTTGTTGTGGGCCGTTACCACTTCTTTACTTGTGTAGTCTGGATCTTCCATAGCATCCCCATCATGTTCTTCAGGAAGATCCCGCAGTCTGTATCCATGTACCAGTACTGAGGGTGTGATTGGGGTAAGGTCGTCCAAATCACCAGAAGCATAATATAGAGGGCAAATCATTTTCTGTGGCTTCAATTTCCAAGAGGAGGGTGTTGAGTTCTTCAATCGATATGAGAGCTCTACCCAACACCTTCTTCAGACCCGCCTTCACGATTCCTATGGCCCTTTCCCAAATGGCACCGAACCAAGGTGCTCTGGCGGGAACAAAATGCCATTCGCATTTCACATCCGCAAGGCAGGTCTGAATCTTGGGATTGTTGCTCACTTCTTTGAGATAAGTAGATGCCCCTATGGAAGTTTTTGCATTGTCACTCAGCATGATATGTGGATATCCCTGTCTACTGCAGAATCTTCTGAAGGCATGTAGGAAGCTATCACAGGTGAGGTTGGTGACCAGTTCCAGGTGAATTGACCTGGTAACGGCACAGGTGAAAGGTATCATATACACCTTAAGATTGGGTGAATCTTTCACAGGGATTGCTCCACTGTAGTCAACCCCGGTAACTTTGTAGGGGTCACCTGGGGTGGTTCGCAGGTTTGGTAAGGGAGGAATTCCTACGGGATCATAATGTGTTCCCTGTACCCGTCTACATTTTAAGCATTTGCGTAGGACTTTCTTAACCACCTGCCTGATTCTAGGCACCCACCATCTTTGTCGGACATAGGTGACTATATGACCAACCCCATAATGACAACAGAGTCGGTGACACCTATCAATGATAAGATGGGTGAAGGGATGATTGGGGGGCAGTAGTATTGGATACTTACTTGCCTCAGAGAGTGCTGCCAATCGTAATCTGCCTCCGCAATGCATCAACTCACCCTTCAAGTATAAGCCCAACTGGTTGATCAGGTTATTCCTTGACTTTGTTCCCTTAACCAATAATTTATATTCCTGCGTATATTTTTCTTGTTGACAGAGCTTATGTAATATTTTATCTGCAATTCTGATCTCCTTCACATTGAGGTAAGCACTACCTGTGGGCGGTGTGCCTTTGATTTTTGCTTTTACATTTTCTACAAATCGTATCACCCATGCTGTAACACATTGCAACTTCTCATAGCTGCTGAATCTATCCCAGTCCCATAACCGTGTGTCATCTTTAGGCACCGGGTCAATTACCGGTGCCACAATAGCAGTGTGTTGCTCGCTCAAATCTATATTTTCTGGCCATTCGTTGGGATTATTAAGCCAGCAAGGGCCATTCCACCACAACGGAGAAGATTTGAGATATTTAGCAGATACACCACGAGTAATGCAGTCACTTGGATTCTCTTTGGTAGACACATACCGGAACTGTGCGGTTGGGAGCAGGGTATGAATCTCGTCGACACGGTTGGTGACGTACACTGGTAGCTTCTTTCGGCTATGTAACCAGTAGAGCGTAATTTGGCTGCCACTTCATAAAACTGTCTCCGAGATATTGAGCAAATTTTTAAAAGTTTCCTCGATAAAGTGAACGAGTCTAGCAGCCAACAGAACTGCAGTTAGCTCCAATTTTGGGATGGAAAGGGATTTGATCGGGGCGACCTTCGCCTTCGCCATGACTAGACGGCTGCCACTTGTGTCAACAAAGTAAATGACGGTGCCGCACGCGACCTTGCTAGCGTCTGAGAAGGCATGAATGGAAATAGGATGGTCCATGACAACTCTCCGAGGAAAAATTAAAACACTTACAGAGACGAAGATCTGAAATAATGTCTTTCCACTCCTGAACCAGATCGCCAGTCAGTACCTCATCCCAACCTAATTTTATCCTCCATAATTGCTGAAGGAATAATCTTGATTTGAACGACACCGGTAGAACTATCCCAAAGGGGTCAAAAAGTCTAGCCGTCATACTCAAGCAAATCCGTTTGGTAATCTGCGAATACTGTGCGTACTGAACGCCGAATGAGATGGTATCTGTGTCCATCTCCCAAAGCAACCCTAGCACCCTCACATGTTCCTGTTGTACAGCCGCCACCCCATCATGTTGGAGTACAGTCCGCAAACCAAAACTATTTGTAGCCCATTCACGCAGATGTAGATGGGCATCATTCATTATTTCCCGGACTAGACCATAGGTATTAATCTTGAGATCTTCATCATTACCTGATCTTCATCATTACCTGTACCCAGTAAATTGTCGATGTATAGCCCTGACCGAATCTGCTGAATAACCTGCGGATCTGCACTGACATTTGACAAGTGTTTTAAAATGGTGGCATTTAAAAGAAACTGGGAACATGTAGCGCCAAATAATGCCGCCTGGAATCGATAACAAATGAGGGGGACATTTGAGGAGGACTAGCTGCCGTGGACATTTTGGCCACATAAACCGAGTATAGTCTTGGTCGTCCTCATGGAGTTTTAACATCAGAAACGCCTTCTCGATATCAGACACCCAGGCATATTTATCGAGTCTAAATCTGAGTAAAACCTGTGCCAAGTCTGGTACCAGTGAAGGTCCAGTGTGCAAGCAGTCATTAAGACTAGGCTGACGATCACTTACCTTGGCTAAACAATCGAAGACGATAAGCACTGGCGTCATTTTGCTCTCCTTGACAACTCCATGATGAGCCAAGTAATGTCCGGTATCCGAATGGTCAAAAGGCACCTCTTCTATAAAACCACAGGACACCTGCTCCTTTATGACTTCTGAGTATTCTCGCAGAAGTCAGGTTCTTTGATGAATCTTCTCTGAAGACCCCGAAGACGGCCTATGGCCAAACCCTTGTTAGTTAGCAGCTGATCCTTGTAATTGTTCCAGGGCAGTCTCACTTTGTATTGTTGGCTGTCAGGATCGTAGGTAACGGTATCCTCATATGACGATAGTGCTTGACGCTCAACTTGTGAGTATTCCTTAGGGGTTATCCCGATATGATCTATGTCCCACAAATCATTTAAGTCATTTTTGCATGGTGGAATATTACCAGTGGACATGTATTCGTCCATTGGTGTTACTGCTACTTTCAGTACAGTAATTACTTCAGTGCTGGAGCTGGTATTTTGTGCCGCATCTGAACCACTTATGGCGTATACTTGGTAGGAAGCAGAATTAGGCTACCTGACCTTTTATACCCAGGTCGCACTATGTCATAGTAGTGATCCACTCCGATGAGCAGCTCCAACTGATCTGTGTCCGTTGCATGAGGATCGGCTAATTTTATGCCTTTACATTGTAAACTAACCAGTTTAGACTTTAGGCTAAGTTCACCCTTATGTTCTGGTAATTCATCAACCAGTATTGCGTCTAGTTGATGAAATTTACCTCTGTGTTTGTAATGCAGCGCCACGATATTATATTCCCTAGAGGCTTGTTTTCCGGTAAATCCGTGAAGACATAACTCCTCAGTTCCTTTAGAATTTTAGGAAAGGGAGGATAGAACAGAAGACTTCACAAAGGTCCTCTGAGAACATTGAACGAGTAGCGATCTGATTTTGACACATTTATTTTCCTTACCTTTTACCGGCAGCTGAACGGCAAGATTACTGTATTTCTATCTGTGGCAACGGACATTGTAGTTGAAGTAGCAGCAGTATGCTCTCTCTTGTTGTTATCCTCCACTGGTCTACTTTCCTTCCCTTGTTTTTGTGTACATAGGGAATGAAAGTGTTTACCCTTACAAAACCTACAGCTTCTAATGTTCGGGTTAGTACAACCCGAATGGCCATGCTCTTTTGACAAGCACCTAGTGCAGAGACGTAGTTGACGGGCTCTTTTTACTTTAAGAGGCCCTGTTTTATATTTCAAACACTTGTACCACAAATGATTGGTGCCACTACACAAGACACAGTTAAATTTCCTGTTTTCACTTTGGGCGGTAAATGTTGCAGTAGCCATTGTCTTGACCTGCCATGTTGTACACTTCAGCCTGGAAGCAATGGGTAAATTTCTTATAATCCAGGCTCAAGTCTCCCATTTCCTGTTTTATGGTTTCCTTTAGTGGTGATGGTAATTTATTGACAAGAGTCACCACACAAAATTCCTCCAAACAAATGCCATGGCTAATGATTGATCTCATCACACTCTCCATATTTGCATAGAAGTTCTTCAGATCAACTGTTTGGTATTAGGGTGATGCTAGTTGATTGAATTGTGTAACATAAGCTGCCTTGATTCGATCTGGATGCCCATAGGTCTCTTGCAAGAGCTCTATTGCTGGGGCATAACTTGCACTTTCGACAATGAATCCTTCGACTAGCTTATGCGCATCACCCAGAAGCTGACCCTTCAGATAGGTGAAGCGTTGTATATCTGTGAGATCGGGATTGTCATGGATGGTACACTTGAACATCTCCCAAAACCCCGATCACAATGTGGCATCATCCTCAAATTTAGGAAGAGTAAGATGTGGTAATTTGACTGGTGACTTCGTTTGCTCTGGTCGAGTCGACTCCTTCTTGACCTCTGGAATCCAGATTCCCTTCAGTGTGGCAACGATTACTTGGATGCCCTCCAAATATAGGGTATCCTCTCTTAATTCCTTGATATACTCGGCGTCTGTCTCGTAAATGTCGGCCAGGTCCTCCTGTGTGACCTCATACTTGTCAATTTGTTTTTGAATACTGAGCAACCTGGCCTCCACCTCCACCCTAGACGCCGAGTCAAGAATCCGTCGATGTCCGAGGTCAAGACCGTCAAGGAGCCCTTAAGCACAGCCCAACGTCGTTGTAAATTTGTAGCCATGATGTTATGAGAAAGGAATTTAGTGATATCGAATTAAACTATTAATGCTAGTCCGAATAAGTTGCAGACAACAATACAGTACTCCGTTAAATTAAATCAAATCGCGAACTGAAAATAAAACACTCTCACGAAATGCGGAATAAGAATTTTGCCCAAATGTAGACTAGCAGTCTGGGAGCCTTTCAATTTAACTCATTACGTAATCATTTTGATTTTAGATTAAGAAATTATAGAATCAACTCAACAACATTTAAGAAAAGCCGGGAGGGAAATTAAGTTCAATATAGGCCAAAAAGTCTCTAGAAGTCAAAAAAGGTACCGATATTAATTTATAATAGATTTAAGATTTTTAATAGAGAGAGAGAGCCAGTAGGGTAATTTAATTAGGCTAAAACTCAATGGGTACCGACAATTTTATATATTAAATTTAATTATTGTGTGGAAATTATACACAAGGAAAGTTAATATTAATAATAGCCACAAGGAAATTATTTGAGTTAGTTTAACCCACACTCAGCCTATCAACTATCATAATACCTCGCCTTCACGACGAGAGTAGAATTTAGAAAAGATATGTGAATGAATAACCCTAAATTTTAAAGAAGTTATTTTACAGTATAATTTTGATCTAGATTAAATAACCTTAAATTTTGAAAAGTTATTTTACAGTACAGTATGGATAATTTAATGGATAAGTTATTTTACAGTACAGTATGGATAATTTAATGGATAAGTTATTTTACAGTACAGTATGGATAATTTAATGGATAAGTTATTTTACAGTACAGTATGGATAATTTAATGGATAAGTTATTTTACAGTACAGTATGGATAATTTAATGGATAAGCTATTTTACAGTACAGTATGGATAATTTAATCTTAATGCAATGCCAATTGTGCAATATTTTTTAGGGCTAAAGTAGTAATTTTAATATAATTTAATGAGCCCAAAAACGCATAGATTAAAGCCGGTTAGATTACACACATTTTTTTAATACTGTACTGGATCTGATTTATAGCTATTCATTATGGGCAAATTCTGTCGTAGCCTTATGACCTATCCACTAGTGTTCCCACATCCTGTCCAAAAACTCCTACTGGTGGCCAGGCACCTGGGGCGGCCACAGCAAAGAGCAGACAAAATAAAGTCCGACAGCTCCATGGGGCCAAAAGATCTGGGCCATGAGGACACAATAGAACACATGACAAAACACGGGGATAGGCTAGCCTCACTCCAAGCCAAGCAAGGCAACTACCGGACCGCCGAAAATTCACACAAAACGGGGGGATGGGGATGGGGGGGGGGGGGGGGGGGCAAACTATCGAAAGGTCGAAGGGCCAAATATATGGTTAATTTATATGAAGTGGACTGTATATTTTAATCTATATTATTAACGCATATAGAAAATATTTTACCTTGGATGATGAACTCAGTTGGTGATTGAAAGATGGCGGAAGATAGGCTAGTTGAACTCGAGTGGGTTAGTGGGAGAAGGAAGGCGGAAGGAAAGAAGCTAGAATTGGCTAAGATTGGCTAGATAATTACTTTAAATTTTATGATAGCTAATTAAGATGATGATGTAGTGACTATGAATATGAGATGAAAGTGAAGCGAAAACACCTAATATATGAAACAATGAAGAAGAGCTTCGTGTATAGCTGGGATTGAGGTGGGATGGAGAGTGAGGACGAGAGAATCGTCTAGGTGTCTCTCGTGAATATCCGCGCATGCGCGTAGCATATGGAAAATATATCCCATCCTTATACAATGAGATATATATTGTGGTAAACTATCAATGGAAGTTAAATATATCCCATCCTTATACAATGAGATATATATTGTGGTAAACTATCAATGGAATAAATATATCCCATCCTTATACAATGAGATATATATTGTGGTAAACTATCAATGGAAGTTAAATATATCCCATCCTTATACAATGAGATATATATTGTGGTAAACTATCAATGGAAGTTAAATATATCCCATCCTTATACAATGAATATATTGTGGTAAACTATCAATGGAAGTTAAATATATCCCATCCTTATACAATGGGATATATATTGTGGTAAACTATCAATGGAAGTTAAATATATCCCATCCTTATACAATGAGATATATATTGTGGTAAACTATCAATGGAAGTTAAATATTACTAAGCTATAATGAATCAAATAAATAAATCTAAATGAAAACTATTCCATATCTAAATTGAATTGGATCTGAAACAAGCTAATTTATATCCAAAGGTCTCACATAATAAATTATATATAGGGTAAGGTTATAAGGGTTAATACTAGCCAGGAATTAACTCACCAATAGTTCCACGTGGCAATGAGGCAAGGGAGAACGTTTTACCCAATATATGGCGGTGGACAATGGGGAACGAGACTTCGGTCCCGAGACACAAGTCAAGTTAAAGAAAGTATAAATTATTACATGGGAATGGACATGAATATTATGCTTATCTGTCAGTCAGTCATGGCGTCGATGAGAGCGTCGTGATGGTGTAGCTGTTTGTATTGCTGTCAGTGTATTGTGATTAGAGGCTCAAAAGCGCGATCAACTGAGGGCGGAAAATAGATGTTAACTGGTTGGTGTTCGTGAAGGCTCTGGTGTTCCTCGAAGGCACACCTTGCTGCCTTGGCAAAATGCCAGGAGCCCAAATTATCGTACCGCATTTAGGTTGCTCTATACGATAAATTATATTAATATATACGATAAATTCATATATAATACATAAGACCATGGCAATATTGCTTAATAGCATATTAAGCCTTTTATAACTTAACTTATTTACAATCTTATAATATACAATCTACTCGTCCTACGTCGTGCTGTAGGAGCGATCGTGACGTCACAGAGACATACGAGATCACAAAAGAGTCATAGCCTATCGTATTTACGATACATATGAACAATATTAAAAAGTAATACACAAATATATATGGGAATTATAATCATACAATAGTTTCCCATATTCAACTATAGAATAATTATATTCTTCCCAAAATTATGGAACGTTCAACATAAGGTTACGGAAGCGTTCAACTTAAGACTACGGAGAGATACGTAACGCTACATCAACCCCGATTACGTAGCATCGAGACTGTTCATACTAGATAAGAGTATACTGAGTATGGACATATGCATTGTATTTATGGAATCTTTACAATAATCATGATTGCCCGCATATTGTGTTTGTGTAATTGTTTATAGAATGATGATGTGATTAGTCGACACAGAGACTTTCACCTTGTGCTTAGTGCATAACGATTACGATAATGATGGTACGATTAGTCTACGTGGAGACTTTCGCCTTGTGATTAGTGTGTGGTGAACTAGAGATGCTGGGGCTACTCTGCCCGGCCTAAATAGTGTTATATATGTTTCCCAAGGATGTTGTGCTATTGATGTATGTTGTTTACCTTGTCTATATAAATAGATAAATATATAAATATATATTTGCAGTATATATATATATATATATATATATATATATATATGTCTATGTATCCATCTATCTATCTATCTATATACCACCGACAATCAGGACGAGTGTCCTTGCTCTAACCAACTACATCACAGCGTGATAGAAAATATTTAACCGTTTCCTTTATATATTAAGGAGAACGATAAATGCTACTTGGAGAAAGTTATTACGTTTCATACGCAAATCGTACGACCCATATTCCAGAGTACCATAAGGGATTTGTACGACCCATATTCCAGAGTACCATAAGGGATTTGTACGACCCATATTCCAGAGTACCATAAGGGATATTCCAGAGTACCATAAGGGATTTGTACGACCCATATTCCAGAGTACCATAAGGGATTTGTACGACCCATATTCCAGAGTACCATAAGGGATATTCCAGAGTACCATAAGGGATATTCCAGAGTACCATAAGGGAATTTTTCAACTGAACTCTCACCGATCTTTCGTAATCTTAATAAAACCGTCTATTGTTTGCCAAATAATACAAATATGTGTGTCCTTAAACCCTAAACGGTTAAACGTTAGCCATTTAGTGAACACCCAATAAACCATCAAGCAATAGTGTTCGACCAGACATCCAGATAGCACACTGGTAGCCTTGTTCAACTCGTGTTATTATAGCATTGACTTAAGGGGGCCCACCTCGCTTTTTTCCTCTTTCTCTCCCTCTCTGTTTGGCTTGTATCCATTCGGCCCCATTCAGCCTACTGTTTGAAGACGTTTATCCCCATCCAGGAGTCTATATTTTCCTGACGAGCGGTGGCGAGCCAGCATACATATTTTTGTTGTTTTGACAACAAGCTAAATTTGTAAATTTTTCGATAGAAACATTTCTCCGGCGAAGCCGGATTTCTCCATACAATGTTGGCTTGCTATCGCTCGCCAGGAAGAAATCGCCACCTGGATGGGGGTAAAAGTTTTAAAACAGTACGCTGAATGTGGCCGAATGGATGCAAGCCAAAGAGAGAGGGAGAGAAAGATAAACAAAGCGAGGTGGGTTCCCTTAACAGTTTAGGCAGAATTATTGAGAGCTAGATAGTTAATCGAAATAGTGTTTACCACTTTCATTCCTATATATACTTTTTCATTCCTATATAATTATATACTTTTTATATATATACCTTTTTATACTGTATATATACTTTTATATATATACTTTTTATATATATACTTTTTATATATATACTTTTTTATACTGTATATATACTTTTATATATATACTTTTTATATATATACTTTTTTATACTGTATATATGCTTTTATATATATACTTTTTATATATATACTTTATATAGGCCTATATACTGTTTTATATATACACTTTTTTATATATATTCTTTTTCATTCCTATATATATACCTTTTAACCCCTTTTGTACCAGCGACGTCTTTTCAATTCTATAGTATATTCGCTGTAAGTAGGCGAGATTTCGTGAACTCTATACTCTGTAACTCAAAAAGGGCTAGAACAAATTGGCTGTTAATCTCCAAATCTATTCTTTGACTGACTTTTCCAAAATGATAGAAATATTAGCTCGATTACTCTAGTCGTTTTTGAGTTACAGAGGTTAGGGTTGATAATTGTTTGCCTACTTCCAGCGAATAGACTATAGTCTAGTTATATTTAGACTCTTTTGTGCAGTTGAAGAAGGATCTATGGTAGTATAAAGGGTGCAGTGAGATCATTCTAAGACTGTTACTTGCCTGAGGACCTTTTTAAGCTGTGTAAAATCGTCTAAATATAGCAAAACATATAATTAAAAAGACGTCGCCGGTACAAAAGGGTTTAAACTGAATACAATCGTGGAATAATGTGTAGAAATGCATCCTCAAACACTGACTGAAAGGCTTGTAGAGTTTCCTACTAAATAAAGTCGTCTATAGTGGTAATTAGAAGAAATGGTCAAATAAGTAACAACATCTTCTTAAGGGGACATGGGCCGGTTTTCTGGACCACTTTCTCCCTCATGTTTACCCCCAATAGTTTTCAGATTTTATGACGTTCGGCCCATTAGTTTGGCGATTTTAATACCCTTTGCTCCATTTCGTTGTCAATTTTAAGACCTTTCGTGCCATTTAGGTGTCGATTTTTTCCTGCCGAGCGATAGCGATCCTGTAATCTTAAGAGTAACCGGCCTTCGGCTGGGACATTTTTCTACCGAAAAATGTACAAATTAATCTAGAAGGGGAATCTGTTGGATGTTTTTTTAAGTTTGATGGAGGTCTAGGGAGGAAACTAAAACAAAATAATAAATAAATGAAAAAATCTACCAAAAAGCGAACCTTCCCCCCTTATATCCCCTTACTGATGCCAATCTCCGTTCATCTACCACCACTTATTGGGGACAAGTTATTGTCGCAATCTTGGTCATTATCTTTCCAATCATACCATGATATGATCCCCTTACGACACCACGGCTTCTGGCTATAAAACCCAGCATTCAATCACATCTCAGTTCAGTGAAGTGCTAGGGCTCACTTAACCCCTACTGTACCAAGGACGTAATTTTTATCATATTCTGGCAACTATTATACAATTTTATTCAGCTTAGGAAGGACCTCTAGCAATAATAAGGCTTCAATCTATCTCAACCAACTCTTTTAACTACCACAGATCCTTCCCAAGCTGCATAATATCGTCTAAATATAGCTAGAATAAAATATAGCACACGTCGCTAGTACTCAAAGGGTTAGCAGTGTTGAAGTGTTTTACTTTACGCTAGTTGATGGCTTCGTCTCATGAGCATTCCAAGTATTCACAATTCCCATGAAAAGACTGTTGGCAATTCGAGTCATGAACTCTGTAAATCTTCATATACCTGTACGTTATCTGTAAACGACTGTATGTCCAGTGAATGCAAATTAGGCACAGATAGGATTCCTTCCTTAGAAAACGAATGTCAACTTTGTCTCATGAAGCATTCTTAGTAGTCTCAATAATTCTAAATACGGCGATTAACAATGAATGTGCAGTGTGTACTTATATATGTGGTACTGAGTCTGGCCCCTCACACGATGTCTGTCCACACATACCTGCGCTACGACCAATCCAACTTTCACGAGATCACTAATGGTGCCTTCACCGTAGAGAGTTATGCCTCCATCAACTCCTCCTATGGGATGTTGACACCCCCCGGAGGATCTGACAGTGGGGGTGCCTTTATATTTGGAAATGCTGGGAATCAGTGTATGAAAATTATTAATGTGAACCTGACAACCAGCCTAACCATCCGCCTGTCCTTTTGGTGCGACCCCAACAACTCTGAACTGAAGGTGGTGACGGAGTGTGAGTATTATTCGGAGGAGATGCTGTGTGATGGGATTAAATTGCCGGAGAGGAACGGCAAGTGGAACCAAACAGTCTGGCTACAAGAGTGCTCAAAGATGGACAACGTAAGTGGCTGTAAATCAGTGACTTAGCTGTTACGCACAGCCAAAATACAATAGATAATCAATGGGCATGATGGAAAACTGTGTGACCCCAAAAAAAATATGTTATTTGCTTAAGATGGACCTAAGCGATTGATTGATTGCACAGCACTTGGATTCGATAGCTTGCTAGCTCACACATCGAACAGTATGTGCAGTATATATGGATAACTATAGTTGTGCCATCACCACATATTTAAGTAATGTAACGTAATTTAACATAATTTAACCCGTACAATCCCAGCGACGGCTGCCAGCCGTCAGTAGATAAATCACTCCCCAGTCCCAGTGGCTGCAAGCCATCAGTAATATACGATTCTTGTAACTGCCAGTATCAGGCAGTGCCTGGTACCACAACGTTTGAGCACTGGCCTAAGACCTTGGCAACATTTATCAGCTTATATCCAAGCTCCCACAGGCTAGGAGAGGCAGTATTCATCCATATTTTGAGGTGGGAGGTTGTTATATCTTGCCTCTGAAGCCATTTTGGCCACATTGCTTGGTACTGGGGGGTACATTTATGGTAGTACCCTATGGTACAGTAGGGGTTAACCAACCTAACCAAATTTGGTATATTTGAACTTACCTTCACAATTTAACCAAATATAATCAACCACGCCTAACTAACTAAACCAAGCTTACCTGCCCTAACCTTGGATGGCTAGGTTAAGCTGGGTTAGTTATGATAATGGAAGTAAAGTTTTTATCTTTATCTCCTTTTCTCTCTTTCACTGGCTTGTATCCATTCGGCCCCATTCAGCCAACTCTTTTAAGACGTGTATCCCCATCCAGGTTGTGTCGATTTCTTTGTGGCGAGCGATAGCGAGCCAGCATTGTATGGAGAAATCCGGCTTCGCCGGAGACATTTTCCTATCGAAAAATATACAAATTTAGCTTGCTGTCAAAACAAAAAATATATATATGCTAGCTCGCTTTCGCTTGCCAGGAAAATATTGACACCTGGATGGGGGTAAAAATCCTAAAACAGTCGGCGTAATGGGGCCGAATGGATACAAGCCAAAGAGAGAGGGAGAGAAAGAGAAAAAAAGCGAGTTGGGCTCCCTTAAGTGAGTAAGGAGGTTTTAGCTTATGATGAATATATATATACAGTATATATATACTGTATATATATACAGTATATATATACAGTATATATACAGTATATATATACTGTATATATATACCTGTATATATATACAGTATATATATACAGTATATATATCCAGTATATATATACAGTATATAATACAGTATATTATACTGTATATATATACTGTATATATAATACTGTATATATATATATATATACAGTATATATACAGTATATATAAATATATACAGTATATATATATATATACAGTATATATACTGTATATATTACTGTATATATACTGTATATATATACAGTATATATACTGTATATATATACAGTATATATACAGTATATATATACAGTATATTTATATTTACAGTATATATACAGTATATATACAGTATATATACAGTATATATATACAGTATATATACAGTATATATATACAGTATATATACAGTATATATACAGTATATATATACAGTATATATATACAGTATATATACAGTATATATATACAGTACATATACAGTATATATACAGTATATATACAGTATATATATATATACAGTATATATATACAGTATATATACAGTATATATATACAGTATATACAGTATACAGTATACAGTATATATATACAGTATATACAGTATACAGTATATATATACAGTATATACAGTATACAGTATATATATACAGTATATATATATACAGTATATATATACAGTATATATATACAGTATATATACAGTATATATATACAGTATATATACAGTATATATATACAGTATATATACAGTATATATATACAGTATATATATACAGTATATATATACAGTATATATACAGTATATATATACAGTATATATATACAGTATATATATACAGTATATATATATACAGTATATATATACAGTATATATATACAGTATATATATACAGTATATATATACAGTATATATACACTATATATATACTGTATATATACAGTATATATATACAGTATATATATACAGTATATATACAGCATATATATACAGTATATATATACAGTATATATATACAGTATATATATACAGTATATATATACTGTATATATATACAGTATATATATATACAGTATATATATACAGTATATATATACAGTATATATATACAGTATATATATACAGTATATATATACAGTATATACAGTATATATATACAGTATATATATACAGTATATATACAGTATATATATACAGTATATATATACTGTATATATATACAGTATATATATACAGTATATATATACTGTATATATACAGTATATATATACAGTATATATATACAGTATATATATACAGTATATATATACAGTATATATACAGTATATATACAGTATATATATACAGTATATATATACAGTATATATATACAGTATATATATACAGTATATATATATATACAGTATATACTGTATATATATACAGTATATATACAGTATATATACAGTATATATACAGTATATATATACAGTATATATACAGTATATATATACAGTATATATATACAGTATATATATACAGTATATATATACTGTATATATATACTGTATATATATACAGTATATATATACAGTATATATATACAGTATATATACATACATATATATACATACATATATATATACAGTATATATATACAGTATATATACAGTATATATATACTGTATATATATACTGTATATATATACAGTATATATATACAGTATATGAGTACAGTATATATACAGTATATATATATACAGTATATATATACTGTATATATATACAGTATATATATACAGTATATATATACTGTATATATATATACAGTATATATATACTGTATATATATACTGTATATATATATACAGTATATA